>JASAMZ010003999.1:0-20898 GCA_030248115.1 Linhomoeus sp. GSCO2_2 | reverse complement strand
ATCGATAGCTCTCGAGGGATAGTAGGTGTGGAAGGACCTTCATTTTTTTCGCGTAGTGGGAAAATTTTGAGAAAAATTCAAAAATTTGAAAATTTACTTACTGAGAGGGTGTTCACCCAGCTAGAATTTCTGGAATAGTGGGCCGATTTTGATGCCCTTTGGATATGTTATAACCCTCTACGAGAGCTTCTGCGGAAAAAAAATCCCGAGCCAATCGGCCGACGCGTTCTCGGGTTACGGTAGCCGAAAGTGGTTTTTTGAGAAAAATTTGCCTTTAAAAAATCCTAGTAAATCAGGGAGTTGTTGGATCGGGCCAGGTATCTCAAATCGGCAAGATTAACATGTTCTGATTCATTTAAGACCAAAATCGCCAAAATCCGCCGCGGAAATCTTGAGTTCTGCTGTGCCAACGGGTCTCCGTCGGGGGTCGAAAATTCCAATTTTTGACTTTCGGCCGTTTTAGCGCCCGATTGCGATGATTTATGGCCAAATGGACTGCACCACGCGATTCCCCGTTGAAAACTGATCCGGAATCGATTCTCAAAAATATTTTTTCGGCTACCGTACCCCGGCCGCGTCAAAAATTCGAATTTCCACCCGGGTGGTCAAAATCAATGTTGGAGTCGATCCCGGTGCTTTCGAGCTCGCTGATGCCGAATCTGGCGTTATTCTGGCGTTTCGGATCAAGATTGGCGAGTTTTTGTCGAAAATTGACCTACCGTAGCCCTACGTTGACGAAACTGAAAGTGTGGTAATTGTGCGGTTGAAGTGTCGATTCTAGGGGTATTTCGCAGCGAGGAACGCGAATTCGCTATTGGTTTCTCCAATTTGTGTCGATTTTGCCTTCAAACAGCCACTTTCCTAATGCCGACATTCAAATTTGAATGCAACTTTTACCGTACTCTCCTCAAACTATGTTGTAACTCAAATTTGCGCGCGCATTCAAACTTCACACTTGAAGGAAATGCAGTGCGAAAAGACGGCGTTGTAAAGTGAGCAATTGCGCATGAATTGTCTATTATCCCGTCGAAAATGGCAAGGCGAGTCTGCGATTGGCGCAGCCCCGAATATTAGCTGCCGGCTACTGGTCGTCGAAGCGAAATGGTGCATGTTGAGCTCAATTCGGCCTGGTCTACAGGATTTCGGTGGAGTTGTGCTGCGCGCCGGCCGGTCCTTGTAGGTGGAGGGAATATGCGTACTCTGAAACTCGCGCGCCGGCGGAATTTGTGGAGAATCTTTGGGCGGAAATCGGCCTTATTTCTCATGATAAGTGAGTGGCGGTCTGCTTTCTCCCGTTCTGGTCGGAGTGCTTCACTGCAGGGTCTCCTGCACGTTTCCCTTGTTTTATATTTGCGTCTATGAGGGCCGCTTATTGGAAGGGGGCGCTTATTCGAGGGGGGTGGGCGCATATTGGATCATTTGCGGTATGTACTTGTGTAGAATTTGAAAGCGCACCACAACAAATATGCCTCCCATCATCGCATACCCTTCGTCAAATTACACGCAGGAAGGGCGGACGAGTTCGACTGGGTCGCCACCGACTCGGACGTCGTCGACGTCACGATTCAGACGGTCTTCGGCGTCAAAAAATACCCGAGTAAGCGAGAGTACCGTATCTTGGCATACTGTATGTCACAGACGACTATGCTAGCAGTGACTCGCAATGCGATGTTCTGTTGTGTTTATCAATGGTTTCTGCACAAGCTGCTGCTGATATTGCCGCGGACACTTTTAAAAATTTGCGCAATTCACAGTTCGTGTTCAAAGTTCAAAGTTCTCCTGCTGGGCAAGCCGACACCGCAGGTGCTGTAATCCAATCTCAGTGAGTCAGCCAGTCCAAAATTACCGTATCTTAGTTTACCATCCCGTTCTCACAAGGTCCTCCCTTCCTGCTCACGGGGGCCCCTCGCACCTTCGAGTACTACCAGGGCCTACTGGTCAGCTGTCCCATCACCTGTCAGAATGAAGTCAACCAGCTGACCATCAGTCACTGGCTGTCGCACAACGTCAAACTGGACGTCTGCCGCATGGAGGTGGGCCGCCGCCAGTTCATCGACTCCTGCACCACCCTGATGGGCAGTCGGACCTCCACCGTCGACGTCCAGCCACACCCCAGACCCTTCTACGTGAGTGGATGGATGACAACGTTGCTGTAAGATGCGAGTTCAGAGCCAGCTTACAGTAATCTCTATCCCGTGTCAGTCCGCCCGACTGCGTACCACTCTATGAGTGTAAGTCCGCGCAAGTCAAGCACCACCCCGGCCCCGCTTCCAGATCAATAGTCAAGACTATTCGAGACAATTAGATAAGACGCTAACTAGACAGTAAATAAACAGGGCACAGATAAGCATAACAGGAATGCATGGCATCCTATAGTGGAGGTACGATGCTTCATTGCTGTGGGCTTGAACTTGAAAGAACTCGAAAATTGAAAATTACGTGCGAGGCAAAGTATACACTTACCTTTCAAACCTTCAACGCGCCAACAACATAGAAGTCGCTCAAAATTTCCTACTTCCTTTTTACTTCACGAGTTGCATTTTCCATCACTTTACACAAATTCCCCGAATTCTCACAGATCGTGCTGGTGGCTAGCGGCTTCTCGTCTCTGGATGGTGGAATCGCCGCCATCGACGACATTTCCTACCACGGCCCTATGCTGTGCGGACAGGGCAACTGAGACAGACTTTTGATGTTCCACTTCGGCATTTTGTGTTCGATTGAGTCATGCGTGACATTTTGCTTCTTAGTCTCGCCTTGTGTTTTGCTATTGCTACAGTATGGCGTAGTCAACGTTTACAATCAAGAAAGAAGTAACACTTCTATTGATATGCGCCGCTGACGACACGCGACAAATACACCACAACAACCATACGAACGTTTGTATTACGAATGCGTAGTGAACGAGAGAGAGATCACAGTTTCAAGCGCGCGGTGAGACTATGACGCGATTTGATTCTGCTTACTTACCGACACACGTTCACATAATTAGACGACATTTGACTTCATTTGCGTACCCTCCTAACCGTAGAGATTGCACTTTGCGGCGACAATTCGCCTCGCTTTGACCCATACATGCATTGCCAGCCTAATACTGTACCTACAAATACAAGCGGCTAATCTCTGATCAGACCAATTGCTAGGAAGCGACCAATATCGTCCTCTGGACGCACAAAAGTGTCAGCGAAACCACCAGAAACCATTGTCCACTCGACAGACGGGAAGAAGCTTTCGGCTGAGGGTCGGAGTCGTCGCCGATGAGCCATGTGACGCGATCTAGAATTCGATAAAAGAATTAACGAATTATATTTGCTCTCATCATTATAGGAGAATTATAATTTTCAGCTTGGTCGGTTTTGTTTGATTAGTTTCGAGTTCCGTTGCATTTGTTATGTTGTCTACGTAGTTGACGACCTATGTAGCTTAGCTTTGCTTTGTACCGGGTGTTTTTTTTAATGTGAACGATTACAAAGTTGAATATCTTCCTTGTAGGTGCACACTGACGAACGAAAATTGCACACGATAGAGACAACAAGTTGCCGTGACATGTGTTAAAATATGACAGGATTTCACAGCAACGTGCAAAAATTACAGCATGTTAAATTTGAGGCAAATTTTTTAAGGTTTTGCGCCAATGAAATGGCTGTAACTCTTTCGTTTTGAGACCAATTTTCATGCAGCTAGTTTTATTCGATAGCCGAGAAAACAAGTTTCCATTTGCCGTATAAATGAGCTGCCTACTCCTGTTGAGCAGCATTTTGTAGCGCGAAGAGTTGAGAACTACACGAAGCGCGAACGCCAAATCTGCTGAGAGTGGCTCCTTGGTGGGCCATAGGGCCAAACTTTGTTGGCCGTAAAATGATGTTCTACAGGAGTAGGCAGCTCATTTATACGGCAAATGGAAGCTTGTTTTGTCGGCTATCGAATAAAACTAGCTGCATGAAAATTGGTCTCAAAACGAAAGAGTAACAGCCATTTCATTGGCGCAAAACCTTAGCAAATTTGCCTCAAATTAAGCATGCTGTAATTTTTGCACGTTGCTATGAAATCCTGTCATATTTTAACACATGTCACGGCAACTTGTTGTCTCTATCGTGTGCAGTTTTCGTTTGTCAGGGTGCACCTACAAAGAAGATATTCAACGTTATAATCGTTCACATTAAAAAAAACACCCGGTACTACGTTTAGTTGTTTTCTTTGTACGTCGTTTCCATCTGTTAACTGTAAAGGTGTCTGTCTTTAATTTGATTATCTCTTCTCAATCTATTTGCTGCAATGTTTCGCTACATTTATTTAATTGAGGTATATAAGTGTTCACATTTATGGATTCCGAATTAACACATACGTCAACCATTTACTTGTTCAATACTGCTTTATTTCAATCGTTAGAACTTATTCTGGCATACTTCAATTAATGAAATTTAATTCATTTAGCTTTCTATGTGAAAACTAATTTAATTGTTCTATCTATTTTATGATTTTACTTTTCTGGTTCCATATCCCACCTGTGGTTCTCGGCCGAGGCATCGTCGTCGTCAGGGCCACAGTCGAAATGAGCTTGTCTCTGAGGTTCGAGTCCATTCCACTGCCGTAATTCAGGCCTTCGAATCCCCAGCCATCGTCGTCGTCGCCGCCGCTGCCCGAGCCCTCCAGCTCGGCGTAATCCTCGTCGTCTTCGTAATGCGGCGGCGGTCTTCTCGCGCTGCTCGACCGATAGTCGCCATAGTAGTTGGAGGAGCGCCGATTGTCGGACTCCGAGCGCAACGCGTCCGGTGGATGGTACTGATAAGAAGGCGCCGACTGGCGATCGGCGTCCGGAAAGTGCTTGACCACCTCGTCGACTCTCTGAATGCAAAGAGTCGTTTACTGCAGTTTGGTTGAACTACGTGTACCAAATATATAAAGCCAAAATTTGCGGTGTGTTTGTCCGAACCATCGAATTTGACGCAAAGAAATTCATTTGAGCGCATTTGCCGTCTTGTGTGAAGATAGGATAATTTTGCTCTGAGCAAATTCGTTAAACAAATTTGTCTACATTCAGTGAGTCAAACTCATCTAACTCAAAAATTGAAATGAATTGATAGGTAGGCTGCGTTGCGATACTGTGATTACCTTGTGTCATAAAAGGTACCGTGTCCGCAGAAGGTTGGCAGCTACATGTTGTTTAATTGTGGCTCTTGTGCGGTCGATCACACGATCAAAAGAACAACGGCTAACTTCGCTGGTCGCCTTCATTTTCCGGTAGACGTCGCCGGGATCGCCGGCTGAGGTCTCGAAAGGAGGTAGAGGATAGCGCGAAGCTCTCGTCATGCTGCTCGAGATATTTTGCAGACGCTCGAGTTGAGACAACATTCTGGGTACCCTGAAATGTCGTGGAATGGTAGCAGTGAAGCTATGGGGGAAGCAGAGAAAGAGGAATGACCCATCGCACCCACGCCCGTCACCGCCGGCCGAATTGGCGCCCCAATCGCAGACGACGGCGATAATCAGCGGTCGAAGCAGCAGCAGGATAACTTTTCTCATGTTCGCGCCGCCGCATCTCTAACTCACGCCGAAGGGGGCGCATGTTCCATGGCGCTAGAGAATGGCCGAATGAATAACGGACAAGGGGAATTGAAAAGCGGCGCGCCGCTCGCCGGCAACAGCTACATACAGAGAAGGGGGAACTACGACGACGACTGCGCTCGCGCAGTATCTTTCGGCGCCTCCTCCTTTCGCCACACGTACGTTCGTACGCGAGCGGATTCGCTCCTCTGAGCAGGGCAGATGAAAGGCCGCCTATGACTAACCCCGCTTAACACTGGATACATGCAGAGAGAGGTGTGAGAGACGCCATGCTGATTCGGCGTGAAAGCCGGATATTGGATAAGAAGGTGTCAAAGCGCTTTGAGAAGAAAACTTCGCTTGCGTTATAGTTTTTTCGCGCTTATTCAACGCTGCAGAAGTCTGCTACACCAACACGAGAGTTTCAACGGGTTAGGCGGCGGAAAATAAAAGCGCCTGGAACGCCCGAGGGAATTGGCCGGTCGCTGAACGAGCGCCGGCCGGATGGGGAGGCGCGCGTGCGTAGTTTTTCGCCGCGCAACTCAAAGCCAATTCCCCCTCTCTGACGACGACTCAAAACCAATCCGGATTGCTGCAACCGGACAAGTGCTAGGCACCCATGTAACTAACACTAACCCACACACACACACACCTGGCCGTTCCGTTCCAGCACTCCTGTCCAGTCCAGCTGTCGGCTGTGTGGCACAGCAGTTTCGGCACAGTTTCAAAGAATCCAGTCCCATAGACTGCGCCCAGAGTCTCAGCCAGAGTTTCCAGGGTCGACAGTAAGCTGCTGTTGTCAGAAATGGATGGAGAGGTGGAAGAGGCGCTTGAAGCCACGGTGGCATGAGGTTGTTGCTGAGTGGAGGGCGCTGAAATACGGAATTGGTTAGCAGAATTTTTAGCTCATATTTGTTATAGTGAATACCCGCATACCATTGAAAACCAGCTTTGTTTTCTTGTGTTAAGCAGAACAAAGTCAAGACTTCTGATGGTGATAGACACTGAGCGTGGGCTTAAGCATGCAAAGAACCTAAGCATAGGCCTAACTTAAACCTAAACCTGAACCTACAGTAAGCCTGAACGTAAGGCTTAGACTAAGCCTAAGCTAAGCCTCTTTTGCAGGAAATTATAATTATAGTGGTGCTCCACTGTCCAACTAAATATGGGGGATTCCCGGTCACATGTTCACAAGCAGAAATGTAGGTAATACCACCTGAATAACGGCCGCCGATTTCTACCGTCTGAGTCGCGGTGGAAGCCTTGCCGCAGCGCCGCCAGACGCTTCTAGCCAAGAGAGGGCCGCCATCGATGGCGGTTGCCAGCATTTCCAGCAGAACCCTGTCGAACCTCAACAATGTGTCCTCTGCTCGAGTAGTGAATTCCTTATTTTCCAACAATAATTGGCGTAATTTCGCGGATAGCGTTTTCCATTCCGCTTTCCAAGTGGAGTCGAAACAGCCGGCGGCCACTTCGCCGCAGTTCGGCGCGCAAATCTCGGCGCCCGTTTGAGATTCGGCTATTGTGTCATCTTGGCACAGGGGACAGTAGACCAACCGAGCGTAGTGAAAAGCGCAAGCTTCCAGAGCTCGCTCTGAGCTGAAGCGCATTGAAAATTCGCGGACGGCGCGGCCTAATGCCGCGATCGCTTCGTGCGCGGAGAGGTAGGTGGAGAGAATCTGATAGAGGTCGAACGCCAGGTCCATTACCAACGTCTGGCCGAACGGCCTCAAGTCCAGCGCGTTGAAGCGCAGGCAAATGTTGTATCTGAAAGAAATACCAGTTTGCTATTAGTGAATGCTAGTATTATTATTAATGCATGCTATTATAATGATTATTATATAATTCATTATCATGAATAATTATTATTGTTATGAAGATTATTATTATGCTTTATTATTAAGTATCTACAGCATAAACTGCTGAATAGAGGCTATGAGCGCGCAAATTGGTGGAATAAAGCTGTTTATTCGAGAATTCGTCAGCTCCGAAACGCCGAATAAAGAGCTCTATTCCACCCGATTGCACTCTTATGGCCGTCGCTCTGCAATTAATGCTGTGATTCTGAGCGATTCTTTGAGTATTTCTTGTTAATTCAAACAAAACCCACTTCCTGCTCAAGGCGTGGCAGTGGCTGGGCGCCAGCACGCAGGAGAAGACGTCGGGGAACAGGTCGACGATCAGAGATTCCGTCGCCTCCAGAATCAGATCTTTGAGCTTCTTGGGCTTCCAAGTTGCCGTCCACTGATCGGACAGAGCGCGTAGGTGCCCCCAAAACTTGCTCAGAGCCCCTGCCGCTCCCCCAGTGTGCGCCAGTAGCGGGTAGTGCTCGTGGAGGCGCTCGATGGCGCGCGTTTCGGCCCGCGTGATCAGCGCATCGACTGTGTCTGAAACGCCATTGAACGGCGCTCGGTTATGCGATCACAAATCACCCGCCGATCGGTCAAGGTCCACATGGGGCTACCGTAACCTCGCCTTATTATTGGAGCGGTTTTCATGGAGGGGGGGGGGGGGGTAGCAAACATTATGAGTGATTATGAATCATTGTGAATCATTATTAATCATTATGAATCAAACAAAATAATCATTGAGCAAAAATTAAATGATGAACATTGATGAACGAGGTTTCATCAGGATGTCTTAAAATGTGTAGGATCGCTTAAAATTTGATTGTGTAAAAAGGCAATAAGTTATAGAAGAGTATGCGATTGCTCCCTCACTTCTAACGACGGCCGCATGGTCGTCCAGTAGGCGTCCCAAATCGCCCACCAAAGCGCTCGTCGATCTCGCCAGGTCGACTTTTGCCCTTTGAAAGAGCGTCGCTTCCACCGTCCGATTGCAGCAGAGCGAGGTCGGGCAAACGCGCGCGGCGCTGCCGCCGCCGACGCCGCCGCCGTTTGATGAATTGGCCGCGAGGTCTGAAAGGATTCCGGTGCCGTTATTAGCGGTACTTTATTGCGTGTCGTTATTGGTCGTGATGTATTGCTGGAGCTTGCTTGACGACCCAATACTTCAGACACGCGTGGTTGGACTGTTTCTGAGCTTCGTATTTACACTTGTAGCCTTCAGAAATGTGGAGATACGTACTCAAGGTTTGGACAAACGGTGGCGCGACCTTCCCCAAAGCACACAAGACTTGCGTGCGGCACCATCAAACAGGAAAGCGATCCCTGTTTGCTCAGCGGTTACTCGCTAAGGGTAGCCGATCGGCGGGGCACTTGTTTCGTTGACAAACATAGGGTGTCTAGAGTACAGTTTAGGAAGCACCGAACACACGTCTATCACTTGCACAAAGCAGGCCGCCAAACGTATTACAGTACACCAGTACCACTTGACCCGACCTCACCAACGAACAACGAGAGAAACCAGCCTGTCTCCTCCGCGACTGTCGCATTAGCGTCCTTCTCAGTGGAGATACCGTAATACCGCAGCGAGTTGTCCAGGTGCCCGCACGTGTGCGAAGTTGAAGTTCCGACGGCCGCGACAGACAAAGCAACGGCCACAAGGGCCGTCGTCGTCACTTCAAGAAGCATTGCCAAGGGTAAACATCCAGAATTGTTGACTTGTTAGAGTGGCGGATGACCGCCGTCTCCGAACGAAACCCCTTCTTATGACGTCAGCGCCGCTTGACGGCACAGGCGACCTCTAAAAGACCGCATTTGAGAGTCCGTCTTCCCTCTTCTATATTTGAGAAGCCGTCGAGCTTTATTCGGAAGCGGATTTGATCGGCGCGGGGAAAACAAAGGGGGCCGAATTTCGTTGCCCAAGGGCGCCGTCCCGCCCACTCGCCCAGCCCGTCCATGCGTCAAAGAAAGAGGGAGGGAGAGGGGGAAATGTCACACGCGCCAGCTGTGTTTTCTCAGCTAACGAGTCAGAGGGGGGAAGCGCGCTTGACAGGAAGACGAGAGCAACACACGTACGCAAGTGGGGCGGCGAAAATTAGCCGCTCCGCGTGCGCGCGGCCGACCGACTTAATCGCCTTTACCGGGAGGGACTAACGAACGTCGCGCCGCGTCTCTTGACAAATTCGAGCGCGCGGAGCGGAAGGGATCGCCGTCGTAGCCATAAGCCATACTACGTACGCGCGCATAACGGCCGGATTATTATTCACAAGAGAAGCGCAGCGGCGCGCGCGCCGGGTAACACCTGTCTTTTGTTGTGGAACGAACGGCGCCGGCCGACCGTCCGTCGCTCATGACTCTTCCTCTCCTCCGTGCGAATGGGTACAGAACTGGGAACAACGGCGAACACCCTCTCTCCGATGGCGCCAGTCAAAACACGATTCCCGGATTAGATAACCCGGCAGCTCGAGGAAAGGCACAGTTGCGAACAGTGGCGCGATTGTTGCGAGAGAAGAAGAATTGTTAGCCGCGGAGGCGTGAGAGCAGACGTGTCCGAATCCATGATTCTTCTTGCTAGAATAGCGGATTGCGACCCCTTCAGTGTCAATACATGCCTTAAGTTGGCATATCAGTGAATCATCCACTGCAAATAAAAGTTAGGCATGCACAGGTGGAGGCGAGAACAAGCTTCGCCAAATCGCGGCCGCCGACAAAAAGCGGGCGTAGCGTTCGCGCGTTCGAGCGAGCGAGAGACCTGTCGGAAGTGGGGATCAGCGAACGGGCAGACAACCAAGGCTTTTCTCTCGCTCTTTCTACCAAACCGCTCCTAATGCGCCGCTCGAGGAGAGAGCGATGTGGTTCTTTTCTCGGGCCGCCAGACTGTCGCCAGCTTGGAATGAGCCATCGGTGGGGTGGCCGGTTTTTGCCCCCTGCCACCACATTCGATCTCAGCTCCGCGCTCATTGGTCGAAAGTGGCCCCGCTGTGAAGGGAACTGAACCCCCCCCCCCCCCCTTCTCGCTACCGTGTCACGCGATGGCGCCCTGCTCTGTCACTTACCGAGCTACCTACGCAACAATCCAGCCCAAAAGTTGTCGTTCGTTCAACTTCCTTTCCTCCTGTCAGTCACTCAGCTATGTAGATTCTCCTTCCTTCCACTGATGTGTCGTTAGATATGAACAAAGATTTGTTATGGGGGAGGGGGAGGGGGGAAGAATGAAGGGTAGGATGGGGGGGGGGGGGCGATGGAAGGGACCACCCACCGAATTAGTTCGTTCTTACGCAAACAGTGCCATCGTGTCGTCTTGTCGCCTTCGGCAAAAGAGTGCATTACTTGGGTAGGTTTCAGTGGAAGAAGAATTGAGTCGTTCGACGGAAAACGCGAGGGGGGGGGGGGGACCACCGAACTGTACAACCGGAAGGTATCGCCTTGGTTTCTGGTGGAGACCAATCACATTTAACGCGACCAGCTATAACTCAGCATGTTGATTCCGTTGATCACTATTGATTGATTGCTGTAGTAACGGATTCCGCGATCGCAATCCGACTGATTCAGTTTCGAAAGCTTGCCTGAAAGTTCACTGGTGCAGGTGCCAATCGCGCATTTACAGTGAGTAATGAGTCGTCACACACACACCATACAAATCTTCTGGACTTCTACAGTCGATGTTCAAAACAGTCTCTTCATAGACGTGTCAAAAATCTAGCCGTACATTCTGCAGCAGCTTTTAGGTAAGCGAAACCGGGCACAAAGCAATCCATCGTCGATCAGCGGATGATCACGTTTACATATGATCCGTCAAGTATAGTTACCTAACTATTTTGGTGAGTAGCTACTTGGGGGACAGATATTGTATTTTGTGACTTTATGCAACGTGCAAATTTCGTCTGCGTTGTCTGTTGCATCATCCTAGCTGGCCGGATAAAGCAAATACGCATCATCGTACACCCGTACATATGCGCAACGCGGCACAGCATGACAACTTTTTATGAGTGTGTACTGGCACTATAGGTGCTTGTAATAGATCGGCCGATGCTGTGATTACTACTGGCCGGCCAGTTAAATAGCAGGTTGCGTTTTCAATTTCCCCTTGCCACTATTCGAAATGTGCAGAGAGCTCTCTCCTGGCGATAGCAGCCGCTTCAAATGGCAGAGTGCTCCAACGACGCTCATGACGTCGCGTCCACGGCGAACGGGTAAGCGCATAGCATATAAAGTGGCTTCGATAGGTAGTCAAACTATAAGTCAGAGTCTGTGTATTGCCACCTACTGTACTTCCTAAGTTGGCTCAGGCATAGCCCAAGCCAGACTTTAAGTTTAAGTTCATTCAGGATCATGGGCCACAGATGTACAAGGTGTCCCAGCTGTCTATCCGGGGTTTCGATTGCTAATAACTTCCGCATTTTGCAACGATATTCCACCAAATTTGCACACGATGTGCACACATTTAGGGAAATTTTGTGTGTTAAGTTTCAGCCTGTTCCGGCTAATATTGCCCAACTGGCAAGGGTTTGTTCAAGATTGGTCAATTTGTGCAGTGAGCTGGTTGAAGGTACCAACATTGCGGCCGCCGTTCTCAAGTTTGGCTTCATATATCAGTCCCAACATTGGGCATGGCATACTGCATGGTGCGTCTGATAAAGTGTAAAAGTTTCGGATTATTTGATCTAACGAACAGCAAGTGGCGCCGCTCTGCGCAACGTCATGCCGGAAGCATCAGCGTCGTGCAGAGAGAAGTGGGCCCCATTTCTGACGTGGACATTGCGCGAAGTGGCACCACTTGCTGTTCTTTGCGTCAAATGGTCTGAAATTATTACTGTTGTTCGGAAACACCCTTTAGCATGTCATGCCAAACGATGGATGACACGGCGTCAGGAAGGGTGCTGTTCTCAGTTCCTCTTTTGCGCTCCGTTCAAAATTGAACAATCTTCAACAAACATTTGCCATTTGGGCAATGTTAGCCGGAACAGGCTGAAACTTAAAGCGCAAAATTTCCCTAAATGTGTGCACGTCGTGTGCAAGTTGCGTCGAATTTCATTGCAAAATGTGGAAGTTATTAACGATTGAAACCCCGGATGTTTGGTAAACGTTCTCATTCACCTTTGCTACTCGTGCGGCACACTCGGCTGGTACCTACATAGAAATGTGCTGTTAGGTAGTACGTAGGTACATACCTACATAGTTTCTTAAGTCGTTGAGCCCAGGTCCCTCCGGTCAAGTTACAAACGCGTTGCTGTGTTGCAGTAGTTAGCAACATAATAATTCTCAGTGTAAGGCGTTGAACAGATGTACTGAACAATATTTGAGTGTGCTATTTGCTATGAATGTCCCAGCATGAATTGGTGGCGATTCGTGTCGGACCATTACTGATTTGAAGTTTCAATCTACAGTAACCCCGAAGTGAAATTGGTATCTAGAAAGATAGAAGGTATATGACACCTCCGATTCCATCAACCGGAGAACTAGGGAAGTGAAATGCTATGTAGGAACCCTATCTTAATTCATGGCAGTGCATCACCAACGGGGCTACGCAGGCGACTCTGGAGTTACAATCTTTCGTTTGTTGGCGCTCGTTCGCGTTTTACCATTTGCAATTCACACGTTGCTTCGACAGATCGCGAGTGCGACGACGAGAAGCAGCGGCTGTGGAATTGGGTGGTGCCATTGGAAACGAGTGCGCCTGCTGCGTCTGCTCCGGCCTCGACTGGGTTTGGATTCGCAGCGAGATGATGGCCGACGACGACGACGACAAGGTCGCGACGAGACGACGACGTCTTCGAGAGCATGTCGAAAGAAAGCAATCATTCTTTCAGCCTCGAGTGATAGTGGAGCCTCTCGAGCCGGCTCTAGGCCTAGTCTACCCAGGGGCGCAGGCGCTCGACGACTGCGGCGACGACAGCCACAGCTTGAATCTGCGTCTGGTCTCCGACGAGTCCAGGCCCGCCTCAGTAGACAAATGCTCGCAGGAAGTGGGAGAATTTGAGGGTTCTCAACGCTGTTTTGGAATAATGAAACCATATGATCCCAATTCAGGGTTCTTCGTCGTCTGCCGCGGCGGCAACTGCAGTAGTCGACGACGACGGCCCCTCCATTCCCCTTCTGGACACGATGGCGGACACTCTGGAGAAACTAGACTCCACGCCTGATGATGATGATGAACAGGATAGGGAAGAACCACCGAAGTCGGCAGAAGTGGCGACAGTTGATAATCCAGTGGTGGTAGGGCAGCGGCGGGACGAGTTGGGAACGCTGCTGACGTCCTCTGGGCTACTGGAGGCGGACGCCGACGGTAGGGAGAGATTACAATGAATGGCCTTGCTAATTGATAGCGATTCGAATCGAGACTTTTGTCTGGGATGTAGAATCGGCAAGTAAAAGGCGACGTCTGTTGTGTAGTAGGTAGAATTGAGCAGTAGAATCTAATACCGTGCCTTGCCTTTCCTTATGACGCCGTTTTGTGGTAGAGTTAGTCCTTGCCTTGGCTTCGCTAAGGGGTTCGACTGACAGACGTCTGTCCGCGCGCGCGTGGCGCATTCCTAGAACTGACATTTGCACAAAGCCGTCCGATTGACGTCTACTAGGGTTGGCAACCGTAGATGGGCACACTCCCAGAGGTAGGGTTGACGATGGCCAATCGCATTGCATAGTGGTCATTTTGACAAGTGTACCTTAGCCAAATAGGACCAAATTTTAGTTGCCAACACGGAAAACACGCATTGCTTGGTTGAAATTTAAAAAAGATATGATTTCTATGCAAAAATAACTGTTAAATTTGCGCCGCAGGTGAAATTTTTGCCATTTTGAAGCAGGGTAGCGCAAAATTGCTCTTCCGAGCATTGATTCTTGAGCTCAACTCAAGGGGACTAAAGGAGACAATTTGGCTGCTGAAGATGCGTGGTGGTCAAAATTTGGCTTGCGTAGTGCGTAGTCCCCTCCAATTCTAGTGTTGACTGGTCAACCCTAGTCAACCCTATGCCCATCTATGTTGGCAACTGTCTTTTCAGCGTCGACTCTCACTCGGCCGCCCAAGACGCCCAGTCCCCCCACCCCACCCACGGCGGGTCTGGGCCCCGTCAACTCCCCAGGGGCCCGTAGGGACGACCGCCCAGATGAGAGCGCTGCTGAAGCCCGTCGACGGGCCTCGCAGCGCCGAATCGACCGCGAAATAAAGTTGGAAGCCGAGAGAATTCGCCAGCAGAATTTGGAGGAGGAGAAGAGGTGTGATATATAAGGCGAGTTTGTCGTAATTTGGTGTGTTTTGTGAAATTTGAAATTTCAGATTTCTCGAGAGCCAGAAGAAGAAGAAACAACAGCAGCAACAGCAGGCGAAGGCGAAGCAGACGAAGAAGGGCAAAGGAGGAAAGGTGGTGTGTGCACAATATTTTTTTTCCAATTTTCAAGTTTTGATGTCCAAATTCACTTCAGCGCATAGCGTCGTCGGACAGTGAGGACGACGTCCCTTTATCCGCTACGAAAGCCGAGGCCGTCAAAAGGCGCCAAGTCAGCGATTCTATGATTCTTTTCGCGCTTTGTAGAATTTTGACCTAGACGTGCGTCAATAATTTGACACTCCAACTTTGCGATAGCAATTCCGAAGCTGGACTCCATATATCAGGCTCGAATTTGGACGTGATGCAATACTACTACAGGGTGTTATTGCCCAGCTGGAAAAGTTTCAAGCGATGCATTGACATAAATGACGAAATTTACGCAACACCTGGATGAGGTCTTTGCAGCGGAAAGTCGTTGCACCCGATCTCCAAAATGACGTCGCACAAAGTGTCGTCGACTTTTAAAAAGTTTCTGCAGCTGGTCAAGAACACCCTGTAGTGTGTCCTACCCAGATTTTAGCCCGACGTTATGATGGCGTCAAGCTTCAGAATCGCGGCTGCAAAGTTTAATGTATCACTTATTTACGCCATTTTTTCGCTCGTCCTCAGCCGAGCGAACCCTATCAAGAGCTCGGCGTGTGTACGTGCGTACGTACGTGCGTATGTCACGCTCGCTTCGGGCTTAATAACTCGCTCGCCCGACGTCGTAGGAATGAGTTTGAGTGTATCGTCGAGTAGCCTGCGGACTCCTCTCGCCATCTGAGTGTTCAAAACTGAAATAAGTTTTTAAACTCGCGCGCTACAGTATCCCAAAGTGGGGTCCATTTTAAGACAAAAGTTGACCGAAGCTAGTCAAATCGCATATCAAAGTGAAGCGCTCGAGCTCCTGAGCACGAATCCGACAACAAAAAGTTTCAAAAGTTTAAACAGAGAGCTACAGTAACCAAAACACGTCGAAAACTGGAAACGACACGCTTGCTTCGGGCTTAAATAACTCGCTTGTCTGACGTCGCTGGGTTGAGTTCGACACGTCGACGGGTAGCCCTCGGACTACTCTCGCGAACTGAGACGTCGAAATAATAACAAGTTTTGAAAATTGCGCGCTACAGTATCCCGAAGTAATGTCCGCGAAAAGTCAAAACTTCATCGAACCTAGTCGAATCGCATATCAAAATGAAGCGCTCGACCTCCTGAGCAAGAATCCGACAACAAAAAGTTTCAAAAGGTCAATGAGAGGGCTACAGTAACCAAAACGCGATGAAAACTGCAGATTTTGGTTTGTTATATCTTGGCACTCGTGCGTTGGAGAGCGGCGGTCTTGACATCGCTGAATAGCTCACTGCAAGCCAGCATCAAATCGTGCTCACAATTAACCTGTAGTTTTACGCTAGATTCCAGTGTCTTTTTTAAAATTTAGTTTGAAAAGATGATTTGCTTGGTGTAAAGAATTAAACCCGAGCGATACCAATGTTGCGTAGCAAGACCACTCCAAAAAGTGTAGTCGCGAGGAGAGTCCAAGACGCTGCACGAAACCGGAAAGGGCCTTGCTACAATCTCAGTAAAAATTCAAAGCTCAAAACCACTCCGCTTTTTAAAAGAGACTTGTTTCGCCCTCCCTCAGGCGGGCGACACCATACGAGAGCTCGGCGTGCGTGCGTGCGTCCGTCCATCCGTCCGTCCGTGCGTCACGCTCTCAGATCTCGGCGTTGGAAAGTCGTAGAGCGGAGATCTTGGGCTCTACGGATAAGTTTCGACTCACTGATCATTCAGCTAAGAGGTTTTGAAATTCAAAAGCTTGAATTGCGCGCACTACAGTAACCCGAAGGTCAAAACGCAAAACGGCTCTACCTCGCTCGTCTTACGTCGTAGAGCGGCAATCGACACGTCAGGTGAAAGCTCTCGACGTGCTCTTTGATGTGGCTACAAAAGTTTGTTCAATTACGCAAACACGCACCGCTGAAAACGCCATTCTCGGGATTTTGACGCAAAGATCGCTCTAACTCGCTCAACTTGCGTCGTAGAGAGACGATCTCGAGCTTTTTGGATAGCTCCCGAATCACTGATCATCTGTTCTCCCATCGGTCGAAAATCAAAAGTTTGAATTTCACGAGTTACAGTAACTAGAAGGTGCAAAAGCACAAAACGGCTCTAACTCGCTCGTCTTACGTCGTAGAGTGACAATTGACACGCCAGGTGAAAGCTCTCGACGTGTTCTTTCATGCGGCTACAAAAGTTTGCTCAATTACGCAAACACGCACCGCGGAAAACGCCATTCTAGGATTTAACACTAAGCAAAAGATGCACAGTAATGCAGAAGTGCGACACGGTTTGATTGCTCGTAGTGCGCTCTTTTGTGGTCTGTCAATTGTTTGCCAATACTTTACAAGTTTTTGTCACTTTTTTAAAAGCGTTGCTTGAAAGAGGGATGTTCTTGCTCTAAAAGCCAAATCGCGGGCGAAATCAATATTGCTATACAATACCCTCCTCGAAGCAGTGGCTCATGAAGCGGAGCATGCGGGCGATGAACTCTCGCACTCTCTGCAGAAAGAACGCAACTCTTTGCAATGTCAGTCGGAACACAAACTCAACTTTTTAATACCAGAGCTTGTTATTGCGAACTTGATTCAGGAACTGCTATCAATGATGAAACCCTGCAGAGTTTTTTTTTTTTTTCTTCTCCTTTGACAAACAAACAAACAGACAAACACACTCTATGCTGCTTAGTATATAGGAGCTGGGGCTAGAGTCTTTAAGCCCGTAGGAGAATCTCTATGGTCAATAGCTCATGGGTAATCTGCAGAGCATGAAATCGTCGAATTCAGTGCACCGCAGGGCATGATATTACAGTTGGATCTCAAGCCATTTGACTGTGACCCTGTCAGTCCCTACGTTTGGGGCTGCACCAGCTCCCGTGCCTGTCAATACACAATAGACACTTGGAATTAACCCGTTGCCAATAGAGTTTAGCCCGTAGGACATTTCAGATAGATCTCAAGTCATTTGACACTGTGCCACTGCCAGTGCCAATGTTTAGAATCGCACCAGCTCCCATGCCTGTCAATACACAATAGGCACTTGCAGTTAGCCCATTGACAATTGGGTGACAATTGGGCTTAGCCCGTAGGACATTTTAGATAGATCTCAAGTCATTTGACACAGTGCCCTCGCCAGTGCCTACGTTTAGGATCGCACCAGCCCCCGTGCCTGTCAAAACACAATAGGCACTTGGAGTTAGCCCGTTGGTAATTGAGTTTAGCCCGTAAGACATTTCAGATAGATCTAAAGTCATTTGACACTGTGCCCCTGCCAGTGCCAGCATTTACCATCGCACCTGCTCCCGTGCCTCCAAATACACCTTGGAGTCTCACAGCAACAACTCTGTAGTGAATGGTGACACAATAGCCCTACATCTGCTCGATAGTGACTTGCAGTCACTCCTGAGTGCCCAGAATGTACTGCGCAGTCGATATTTTCGTGATTTTTGTGGAATTTAGTAATCAGTCAAAGTCCACAATAGGAGATGCACTATTCCAGACAATGGTGGTTCTTTTGATGTATAGATCATCGCGATCCATCAACTGTGTCAAGAGTTATCGTGGTAACAAACAGACAGACAGACAGACAAACACACTCTATGCCCCTTAATATATAGGATTTAACACAAACCACGCAATACTTCAGCAAAATACAATTCTAAAATTCAAGCACTTGCAGCCACCGTCTACAACGTCAGCCAGGACGGAGTGGTGGAATTCGACGAGGTGTTCTGCCGCATCTTCGTTCGAAGAAGGGCCTCGTTTTACGTCTACACCGTGGCACTGCCTGCGTTTATCGCCGCCACGCTTGGAATCATTGGATTGTTCGCTCCACACTCCTCCAGAGGGGAGAGAGGGGAGAGGGTGGGGGGATTAGTTTTTGGGTGGTATGTGTTGATAAATTCATTCAAATGTTCCTTTTAGGTGACCTATGGTTTGACGACACTTTTAGTCACGACAGTTCTCTTGCTCATTGTGTCTGAGAAGATGCCGCCAAACGCTACGTCTTTCCCTTTATTAGGTGCGTTACTTCCACACGTCAGGCGCAGCGCACGCATATTGTACAGGGTGGCCCAAAAAAATTGATACCCCTAACTTTGCGGCGGCCGTTCTCGAGTGTGACTTCATGGATCGTGCCCAGAATTGGAGCCCATATACTACATGGTGCTTTAGGCAAACTGTGCAAATTTCATACAATTCCATTAGGCGAGCCGTCAATAGCATCGTTTTGCGCAACACCATGCCATGAATTGGGTGCGGCGCTTTTACGCAGTGCAGTTGCTGGCGGTCATGGACGTCGTCGAGCAGGACCGGGGCGCCAGCAACTGCACTGCGTAAAGGCGCCGCACCCAATTCTTGACATGGTGTTGCGCAAAACGATGCTATTGACGGCTCGCCTAATGCAGTATATGGGCTCCAATTTTGGGCACGATCCATGAAGTCACGCTCGAGAACGGCCGCCGCAAAGTTATGGGTCTCACTTTTTTTGGGCCACCCTGTACATGTGGGTCGTCTAATCTACGTAGGTACCGTAATCCAATAAGCGCGCATTCCTTCCCACATTCTGTAGCTTAACCAAGACCAGAAGGGACGCTTATTGGAGCATTTGGGTGTTTATAAACTCACGTGTATACCCATTACCCAGTATTTCATTATGACAGAGCAGTCTTTACCAACAAATTATGCACATATCGTTAATTTCGTAGGTACTAGGTACACATGCCCATTCGACGAAATTCTTTCCCTGGTCACAAAGTGCAGAAAATTTAACCCCAATGCATAGAACGCTTTGTCCACAACAATTCGACAAATCTTCTAGGGCGCTTCATTCTCCTGGAGATGCTAGTAGTCGTCCTGTGCACAATCCTGACTACTCTTGTGCTACACGCGCATCACAGAGCGTTGGTCCACGCGTGGGAAGCCCCTGATTGGCTGCCCGACTGCTGCTGCGTGCCAACAGTAGGAAAGGTCAACGCTGGCATAGCGAGCCAGATGGCGAAGTTACTGGCTCGAGCTAGTCACAAAGTGAGTGGGTTTGTATTTGAGAAGAACATGGTAGGGGAGAATGATGGGAGTTTTGCGATACACGAGCCAGACTGCGACAGTGTAATCGAAAGCGGTTTTGGTCACTGGCGGCTACTGTACCTAACCTACCCCAGAATAGAACACTGAAGTTTAGTTTGTCTGTCGCATGCAAACGTGAAACTGCGCCAGTGTATAAGTGAGCACCTACAATTGGCGGGAGGTTACGGTAACTTGCGGCGGCGGTTATTGTACCTACACCTGGCAGAGGAACGTCGCAAATTGTCTTACACAAACAAGAAGCTAATTGCACCTCTAGGCTCGAAAGAGAGTGAATGGCGTAATGTTGCGGTAAATGACGGAAGCCTTTCTCGTGTTACTGGAGGGTAAGAGGTGCCTCCCCAAGGTTGTGATTAAGTAGGTAGCTGAAGCGTCATCGCATAAATCAATAAATATCGTCTTTGTTTTGATGCTGTACCGCCCCGTGCCTCGCGCGGTTTGTGGCACTGTTGTGTTACGTCGGTGTGTCCAGCAATAACAAGTCTCTTTTAAAAAGCGGAGTGGTTTTGAGCTTTGAATTTTTACTGAGATTGTAGCAAGGCCCTTTCCGGTTTCGTGCAGCGTCTTTGACTCTCCTCGCGACTACACTTTTTGGAGTGTTCTTGCTACGCAACATTGGTATCGCTCGGGTTTAATTCTTTACACCAAGAAAATCAGCTTTTCAGACTAAATTTTAAAAAAGACACTGGAAACTAGCGCAAAACTACAGGTTAATTGTGAGCATGATTTGATGTTGGCTTGCAGTGAGCTCTTCAGCGAAGTCAAGACCGCCGCTCTGCAACGCACGAGTGCCAAGATATAACAAACCAAAATCTGCAGTTTTCATCGTGTTTTGGTTACTTATCCTACCTAATTGACCTTTTGAACTTTATCTTGAGGGATCTTGCTACAGGAGGTAGAACGCTTTATTTTCATACGATTAACGACTAGGTAAGATGAAGTTTTGACTTTTCGCGGACGTTCTTTCACGGGATACTGTAGCGCGCAATTTTTAAAACTATTATTATTTCGAGCGTCACGGTTCGCAAAGTAGAGTTTGAGGGCTTTCCGTCGATGTGTCGACCT
>JASAMZ010003998.1:0-23156 GCA_030248115.1 Linhomoeus sp. GSCO2_2 | reverse complement strand
ATGAGAATAATGACGCGAAAAATTGCGGCCAATTGTCTCTTAATTTGCCTTCTTTTGGCGCGCAAATCGCTTTTTAGCTTGAACTGTGCACCTGCACTACACTAACTTTGATTCGCATAATGTTTGCCTTCAAACGTGTAGAGCGCAACATAGGAACTATAAATCCTGTAATTGCGTCTTACAACGGACCAAGTTCTGCGCTATGACGTAATGGTAAAAGTTTGCTCACTAACTTTGTGAAGTCTTTTATAAAACGTAACAGATTTACAGCAACGCTATCCAAGTTACGGTGTCTCTTCGAGTACGCGGTTTGCAGAACATTCGTTGATGCAAATTCTACCTGTACTACACAAATCTACGCTAAGCTTGAACTAAGCGAAAGCGGATTACTGCAACGTTGACTGTCTAATCAGCGCGAAGTTATGTAGAAGATAAAGCCGCATCGTTTACAATTTTATTGCATGTCGCCACAATATCAGAGGTTCGGCAACAGAAGAAACCGAACAACAAATGGTATCAATCAACAGGCCCAAACAGTGATGGTGAATATTTGTTGTCCCAAACTCCCCCCTCCCCCCCCCCCCCCCCTCTGTTTCGTAGAAGTGACCCGCTTCAGTCTGTGTAGATAGAAAGTAAGTAGTAGGTACCATGATAACACCAAACCAAGCTCACGTAACTCCGCCGTTCGGTGGGTTTGTTAGGGTAGCTTCGCGCCGAGTGGTACTGCACGCCTTGGTGTATAACAGATGATGATCGCCTCACCCTGTGTTGTCGCCACATTCGGCCTACGTATTTCGTGCATAGGTGCAGGCGGGGGGGGGGGGGGGGGGGGGGAATCCCCCCCCCCCCCCCCCCCCTCTGGCACTGTCCTCTAGTGAACTTTTCACTGATACTCCCCCCTGGCATCCGAAATTCGGAAAAAAATCCGGAAATTTCGGAAATTTTCTTGTATTTTTGGTAGTTTTTGGTCCTATTTTGTCCAAATTTTCGCCTGCGGCGCTATATTTCGTCCATTTATGCACAAATTAGCGTGTTTTTGACCAAATTAAGGTCATTTTTAGCGTATTTTTGGCCATTCTAAAAAGCTGTTCACTGGTCCCGGTACCCCCCCCCCCTCTCAAAAATTTTCCTTAACTAGAACCCCCCCCCCTGGCCTCCGGGTGGCCTGCACCTATGATTTCGTGCGTAGAAAATCGGCTACAATAATCAGGCAAATTGTAGTAGGTTGAAACATTCCAGCCCATCATTTTCGCACGGGGAAGTTTACACACCCCGCGTTGTCGCTCGAGAGAGCTTTATAGCTCAAGAGCTTAGCTTGGCGGCGGTGGCGGCGGCGGTTGTTGTTGTTTTTCGGTTTCTTCTGTCGCCGAACCTCTGATATTGTGTTAAGCGACGTGTAACAAAATCTATAAATCATGCGGCTAAATCTGCCACATAGCTTCCCGCCGATTAGACAGCCAACGTTGCAGTAACTTTATTCTTTCGCTTAAAATTCAAGCTTACCGTACATTTGCATTGTACAGGTAGAATTTGCATCAACGAATGTTCTGTAAGTTCACGCTGCATTCTGCGCGGGACAACCGCGCGGATTTGAAATTGCATCTGCGTTTAAGACAATCCGCGACGTGCCAAGTGTCAACACATTGCTATTTCTTTGAAATCCAAGTTTAGCCCTTCTATCATTATCTGCAGGGTGCGTAGCATATCGTCTCTGCTAGGTGACGAATTTCTGTTGCGCGTACGCACAGCTGAATTCGGCAATTCGAATTGATCTTGTTAGCTACTGTAACCGATGACAATTCGAAATTCAAAAAGCCCCCAGTCGAACAGTCCAATCAGCGACGACAGCGAGAATTTCCTGCTGTTCGGCGCCCCATTTGAACCAATGAGTGAGAAGTTTGGAGACAGTTTGAGAATCCCCCGCTGAGAACTGAAATTCGGTCTGTGTCCTTTCTGATTTGTTCAATCATTCTTGAAGTTTTAGCTTTGAATATCGATGAATGTTGCAGCGATTGAGTTCTAGCAACTTTGGTTTCGATGGTGTTAGACCGACGTTGCGTTGTGGCCAAATGGTCGAGGGACGCCGCTGGACTCTGTGAGCTGTCGCTGTTCAAACAAAGCTGTTAACCCTTTGTGAACGATTGGACAGATGTGTCCAAAGCGGCCTGGGACACCTCAGGTTACGCGGTGTCCCAGGTTACCTGGAGTTACGTAACTTCTGGTGGAGGGGGCAGTGAAGGAAAGGACGCGCCCACAACTTTCGCACCACTGAACCGATTTTCACCAAATTTGGAATTTAATCTAATTGTGATAAGATCCTTTAGTGTGCCAAATTTCAACTAATTTTGTTCTGCAAATCCCGAGAAATAAATATCATGATGAATCTGTCCTTGCCTTCGCTGCCCTCCGCCAGAGGTTACGTAATTCCAGGTAACCTGGGACACTGCGTAACCTGGAGTTACGGCAACTCCAGCAACATTTCGTTCATAAAGGGTTAACAAGATTTGTTAGTAGACGGGGGCAAAGCCCCACTGGGCGTGCTCATGCTGCTGATGTCGATAAGCCAACTCAAATCACAGACGCTGCTCCTGCAGCTTCGACGTCGACTGTTTCAACTGCCACTCAGAAGACGACATTGGATAAGGCTGCTCGCAACTCTCATGCGAAAAAGGTGAGCAGTATGACACGAACTCCAGAGAACCCCATATTGGCACTGATAGAGGACCATACAGGACGCCTTACAGGTTCGCTCGGCTTGATCCTCTGGATATTGTGCACCTATTGTGGCCTCAAACTAGCCGCTTTGAAGAGCGTTACACTCAAGCCATGGAGCTTTGGGCGCAGGATTCAGCGCACTCAAATCTTTGTTGTGGGCGCTGAGACACCTATCGTCCAAACCACTACTATAAATGACAAAGGAGTCGTGTGTGTCTAAGGAGCCATATCCAGTGCCAGTATACGGAACGACGAAGTTCCGCGGTATCAAGAAATTCGGAGGAAAAGACTAGCCCATTATCCATAGAAATACATAGGTCACGCAACTGTCCCAATCATTGGATATCATGTTACTAACATATTTCCCCGGTTGAAAACCCCACCCCTCCAATAGAGCCTCTGCTCGAATGAACTCCCACTCTTGGGACATCTTGAAGAAGCTCCGGCATCGAACAGTTGAGTTGGAATTCTGACTGACATTGTAAAGAATTGCGTTCTGTATGTGAAGTTTACTTCACTGTTCACCAAGATTTGACAGGCACAAAATATAGGTTGAACACACACAGCTTGTTTCGCCCGGCCTCAGCCGGGCTGGGGGGGGGGGGGGGTGAGGCTACCCTCCCCCCCCCCCATTCGTAGGCTACACGTCTGACTCGCAGTTATAATTTTAACGTATGTGCATGAATATCACATGCGCATGCAATGTAGTGCAAAACGTCATCACTCATGCTCTCATTCACATTCTCGAAACCTCGCTAATACACTTTGCCCAGTGATAGAAGTGGGACGGTTATGTGGCGCAACCGTGCACCAGTCTGGAGATGCCAGATAGTAGAATACAAGCAGTCTGATGATGAAGATGATGATGATGATAGCAGCACAACCAGTTCACAACAAATAGGTAGAATACAAAACTTCTGCTAGTACAGAAAACGATAACTACTCGCTTTTCAGCTGTTTGATCGCGGATTATACGGGGCGATTGATCGTCTCCGTTGCTTTTCTGCTCATGCTGCTGGTTGTGTACATTGGCCTCAAGATCATCGAGCCTATTCTAGTCAATGCACACCTGCTGACTGGAGGACTGCAACTGAAAGCGAAGGCGAAAGCCGAGAATGCCATCACCTACTCGGAAACTATAACTATAGCGACGATCACTTCTGATGACGTTACTGCAGCTGTGCCACACGGCAAGAATAGTGAAATGGACCCAAGCGATACTTTACAGCACCAAGGAGGATTTCAAAGAGGCCAGCAGTGACAGCACTACTATGGCTCTAGCGGTGAATCAACAACAGGTCCAACAGTACGATAGCACAACCAAACGACGCTATATGAAGAAGTACGGAGTAGGGTTCCTAACGGGCCGCCAGGCCCGGCCCGGCCCGTAAAAAAGCCTCACAAATGCTAAAAATTTCTGCCTCCGGCAGGAATTTGAATAACTCATAGTTATTGTGCACTTATTGCCTGAAAATTATGCTTGCTTTGGACCATTATGTTGTGGTTTGTGATATGATAAATGTGTCATTCAGTGCAATCGCTATTACATGATGTAATGGGAGTTGCAGAGAAACGGGTGCAACTTTAGAATCGAATTACTTGAGCTAGGCGATGCATTTTTCCACGCGGTCTTTTGCGTCAGAAAGAGAAAACTTTGGCGTTTTCTGTGTAGGAATATCAGCTAATTCCTTTGACCATGGAGAATTTGCGCTCCTGTCAAACAGAAGTGTTAATTTCGGCGCGTTTGCCAACTTTTCGCGCCTTTTCAACAAGTAGTCAGTGAGGTAGGCCCTATTGTGGAAGAATTCTTCTACCCTTCCGATGCACAGAACAAGCTGTTTTAAAAAAGTTGAGTTGTTTTATTAATACAGAGTGGTTTGTGAGTGTTTTAAAGTGGAAGAGTAAAAGAGTGGATACTTTTGTAAAGTGTTTCGAAGCCTTTCCGATATGACGCGCGCCCGCCCAGAGTCCACTACTCATGCGCTACTTCTGACACGCTCCTTTCTGAGGGGTTCTTGCAGGGTAACATTGGGATCGCCCGGGATTAATTTTTTGAGCAAGACACACGCATTTCTGAGCGGTTGTTGCAAGGCAACATTGGGATCGCCCGGGATTAATTTTTTTAGCAGGTAAAGTTGTTCGTAAGACAAGGGTTTAAAAAAACAAAAGTGTTTCTTTAGGAATGACCGTTCAACAACTGCCTCAACGTAAGCTTTCAAACGGTCGAACGAATGCCGCTCTACAACGTAAGACGAGCGAGTTAGGGCCGATTTGCTGTTGAAACCTTTGAGTTACTGTAGCTCGCGAAATTCAAACTTTCGAATCTTGACTTCTCTTAACGGAATGATTAGTGTGCCGAAACGTATTCAACAAACTCAAGATCGTCTCTCTACAACGGAAGACGAGCGAGTTTTAGAAGTTTCGCGTTTTGAACCTGTGGGTTACTGTAGCTCCCGAAATTCAAACTTTTGATTTTCGACCAATCGAAGAACAAATGATCAGTGAGTCGAGAGCTATCCAACCAACCCAAGATCGTCTCCCTACGACGCACGCTGAGCGAGTTAGAGCGATTTCTATGCTACAAATGCGAGAATGTCGCTTTTTGTGTTGCGTGTTTGCGTAATTAAGAAAACTTTTAATGCCAAACGAAAGAGCACGTCGAGACCTTTTAGTTGACCTATAGCACGCCGCTCTACGACGTAAGACGAACGTGTTAGAGCCGTTTTGCGTTTTGGACCCTCGGGTTACTGTAGCGCGCGCAATTCAAACTTTTGAATTTCGAGTTCTCCTAACGGAATTATCAGTGTGCCGAAATCTATTCAACGAACTCAAGATCGTCTCTCTATGACGGAAGACGAGCGAGTTATATAAGTTTCGCGTTTTAAACCTGTGGGTTACTGTAGCTCCCGAAATTCAAACTTTTGAGTTTCGACCAATAGAAGAACAAATGGTCAGTGAGTCGGGAGCTATCCAACCAACCCAAGATCGTCTCCCTACGACGCACGCTAAAAAAAGTTGCCGCATCTTTCGATTTCGATGTTCATCTTTGGTTTCAAAAATTTCGTATGGTCATTTTCCATTTCAAAAAAAAGATGCCCATTGCAAATATGGTCTTCTTTCTGAGGGGGTCAGAAAGATGAACATCGATGGTTCGGAGTACCAAACTTTTGTCGCCTGTGAATTTCTGTAGCGCATCATTCCAGAGCGAAGGCACATTCTCAGGTTATAATGGGAAATCTCCCAAAAGTGATAGGAATCGGTACACAGGCCATAGGTATGAGAGAGGGAGCTCTATCATAGCACAGAACATTGCGAATTGTCATCTAGTATTGGATTCTTTATTTCAGGCGATACTGCTTCACAGGGCACTGCATCCAGTAAACAGGAGGGCGTCAGATGACAAAAGCAGTGGGGCAGGAGGGAGACTTGCTGAACCACTGTTGGGGATGCATTCCACACTGGCTCGGCAGACATAGGCTCCGACGATCTTCTGGTGGAGCTTGAGATACAGCTTGATGGGCACCGAAATGTAGCTGAGATCGGAGAGACAATGTGACGCAGATGGGCATGTAGGTGAAAGAAGCACAACAAGACTCTGAAATGAATTAAGAAATTGAGAAGTTGTTAAGTAATAAATGTCTCACCTTGTCATTTGGGTCAGCTTGAAAAATGCCTCCGTGAACTCGATGCGCCATTGACACTCTCCAGAAACTCGTTGATGGCCTCCTCCAGGTGCTTGACGTCGATCAGTGGCAGGCAGAGGACACTGAATTGTCTATCCATCAACAGCAGTGTTATGAGTGTATATATGTGGCGCAAAGATGTGTAGGTATCTGTAAGGTATGTCAGCACAAAGATATGTAGGTGAACTTCAGCAGCAAGCTGGCCAGAGTGAACTTGATGATGAATCGACTGAAAGGCATGATCGCAATGTTCCACTTGGTAATTAACAGATTCTAACAGTAATTAGGAATGACTCAGATTGTTGACTCAATAGTCTGCAGGTGCAGACACTAGGATTTCTGTCAGTCAAAACGTGCGAACACGGGATGTGGCAGATAGCAAGAAAGGTGTGAAGATGCAAGATGCAGGATGAACTCATAATCAGTTTTTCATAATGCTGCTGCGTGAAACCTCCAACTGTGATGATGCGCAATGAAGAGCTTGATGGGTGCCGAGATGAAGCTGTGAATGGTGTGAAGCTGTGAAGTG
Source organism: Linhomoeus sp. GSCO2_2 (assembly GCA_030248115.1). NCBI lineage: Eukaryota > Metazoa > Nematoda > Chromadorea > Monhysterida > Linhomoeidae > Linhomoeus > Linhomoeus sp. GSCO2_2. The sequence continues at coordinate 16,229 of JASAMZ010003998.1, read as the reverse complement.
TAGCAAAACAAGTTTCTAGTTAGAGATTTTCTAGTTTCTAGTTAGAGTTTCTAGTTAGTTAGCAAAACAAGTTTCTATAGTGGGGATGGTGTTGGGGGGAGGGAGAAAGGAGGAAAAAGGATACAGGAGGGGGCAAGAAAGGGCACTAAAAAAGAGAGAAAGGTGAAACTGAGGAAGGAAAGGAAAAACCCACCTAGGACACTAAACAAGCTAAAGGGCCGGAGGCGGAGAGCGGGGGAACGGGGCATGTAGACAATTGATGGAGGATTTAGTAGAGTTTCTAGTTAGTTACTTGGCTTTGACTACAAGGTACCTGTCAGACAAAACACAGATAAAATAGATTGGGCTAGGAGGCAATGTACTTCACAGATGCCTGATGCTAGATGATCCTATAGCGATGGTTAGCAGTGAAATTTCATCAGAAAAGACAAATCCAAGACCACAGATAATTTATAACACAAAAAATCTTTTACAACTGTAAAAATGGACAAAAATATTTGGTTAGTTGTCAAAATTCCATAAATTGCCAAGCCTGGTGTTTATTTATCAATGTGAATGTAGAACTACAAAAGTAGCACATGAAATGGAATCCCAATGAAGAATGACAGCAGCAATCATTTGGCAAGTTTTTTAGTTAGATGTGATGCTTCCAATGATGTAGAAAACTTCAAATGAATGGCATTTCATCACTCCAATACCTATGGCATTCTACAGATATGGAGATTGATGTGCATTAAGTTCACTACACTGTTCGCCAAAGGTTGACAGACACAATGAGTATACGAAAAGCTTGTTCATGATTCCATCTGCTGATGATGCTCATCTTTTTCAAAGATGGTCATACTTTAGTGACTGCCAGCTCTGCCTCCTCCAACAGTCAGCATTTCATTTCTTAGAATTGGTACCCTGGCAGTGGCTTAGATTCACTCTTGGAATTTTTTATTGTCTATTCTGTCATTCTGTACAGATACAACCCAGCATTCAAGAATGTTGGCTCAAACCCCTTCTTGGTTAGCCAGCTCAGGGACATTATTCAGCTGCTGCAACAGCCTGGCCTAAACACCATTCTGCTCCAACTAGACAAACCAGACAATGCTCCAACCCTAACAAATGAGGAAATTTGCCAACTCAGCCAACATTAACATCCCTGCCAGACACTCCCCTATTCAGACACTCCCCTATTCAGCAAACAAGAAGTGAGTTACTCCCCAGGTTGTAAGAAGATGAAATTGACTAATTACAGACGACAGTACAGTGTTTGTCATTCAGATTTTGTGGGACCATTCCAAATTATCTGGATTAGCTAAATTCCAGATGATGTACAATGAGCTTTGGTACATCTCTGGTGTGCGGTCTGATTCATTGTCACATATTGTTGCCAACAGCAGACCAATACTGCCCTGCATAATGCAACTGCATAATGCATGCTACAATGTTGCAATGGCATGTTTGGCATTGTTTGTGCAACTTTTTCTGCACCCCAATTCTCAAGGAGATAATGGGCTGGAGGCCACTGTGAACTTCTCCATGCCAAAGGCAGCATTTTGGAATACCTGCTGTTCACTCACACATTCCTGTTGTTCTTGTGGTACTTGCAGTTTATGATTCCATCTGCTGATGATGATCACCTTTTTCAAAGATGGTCATATTTTTACAACCACTGCAGCTCCCCCAACGGACAGCATTTTATTTCTAGAAATTAGTGCCTGAGCAGTGGCTTTGCTTTACTCTGCGAAGTTGCCATTGTCAACTCTGTCATTCTGTACAGATGGTACAATCCAGCTGTAGTGAAGTGTTGATTTATTATGTGTATTAGTTGTGGATACTGTATCCCTCTGCATTGTGCCATTCATTTGAAGTGCCACCTGTTTGATGGTACCATGCTTGGTCTGGTTCCCATGTCTCCCCACTGCGCATGTTTGCCCTAAAGCTAGCTCCAAGCGACTGTCATATCTCCGCACGATTATATCTTTGTTCGCCCTGTCCCCTGCCTGTCACGATTCATGTTCAGTTGGAATTGGAGTTGGAGTCATGTCGCATTCTGGTTTGGCCGGCCGCAGCCAGGCCCTTGCTATAGGGCTGGCACAGTTTATACAGTGACAAGGAATCGGCGTGCAAACATGGAGTTTTAACCCTTCACTATACCAGCTTTCAAGAGCATCAACTTGAAACTCTTCTTGGCTAGCCATTGAAATCAGTCAGCTACTGAAACAGAAGCTTAAGGACCCAGCAAATGAGGAGAGTTGCCAAGTCAGGTGAACAGTGGGTTCTCTTGACCACAACAACAACAACACAACAACAACAGTGTGTTCTCAGCCAATTTGGCTGACACACACCCTACTCAGCATGCACAAAGTGAGTTGTGACCCCAGGCAGTAAGAAGATGAAATTTAGTAACTGCTGTTGTATCTGGCAATTTCTTCCACACCTCAATCCTCAAGTCATGAATAAGCTCAGCTGTTTTGAACTTACTTACACTGAAGACAGCACTTTGAAATATGTGTCTGTAGTCAGTCTGTCCATTTGTCCTGCTGTTCATTCACATGTTCCTGTGGTTCCTCATAATTTTTGCAGCTCATGATATTATTTGCTGATGATGATCACCTTTCTCAAAGATGGTCATATTCTTGTGGAGACTGCAGCTCCTCCAACAGGCACTATTTCATTTCTTTGGCTTCTTTGACATTGTGTAACCTGAACTAGGCTGGCCATAGCAACCTGGGACAAATACTAGGATGCTTATGATTCTTCTAGTTCAGCATACCCAAAAATCATGCAAAATTGAGGAAGGATGAAAATTCGATTTGCATAGAATGTCAATTTTTTCATGCTAAACTTTGTGGTACAATGACAAGCAGCTGTACAAAAGCAGTACATATCATGGACAGGTGTTGACTCCATTGTGTGCAAGTTTCGTTCAAATTGATTTATCACAGCAGAAGATATTTGGGTTTTTTCTACAAAAAGAGAGGGGGGTGTGGGGGTGTGGGCGCGGAGCGGAGAGATGTGGGGGGGGGGGGGGGCGGGGGGGGCGGGGGGGAGTGGAAGGGGTGTTTTGGGGGGGGGGGGGAGAGGGGGGGGGGGGGGGGGGCACCAAGGGGGGGCGCGGCGGTGGGCCCCGTTGGCGGGAAATTCAAAAATTTAAATTTTCAAAGTACTGAAAAAGGCATAGTACAAGGTAGAACTCGAAAAAGTTGCATATAATGGTATATACTATCTTTTGATATGTTGTAGTACTCGATAGGGCCGAGGGTGGAAAAAAAAGAATTGGATCGCTGCGGGACCCATTTTGGCGCCAAATTTGAAAAATTCGCGAATTTTGGCCCCGGGTCGACTTTGACGGGCTGCTGTGCGAGCTAGGTAGCAGCTAGAGCGGCGAGACCACTCTTGGTGCTCCTTCCCAGATGTCCTCTATCGAATGAGCCATGAACGGAGAAAATCGGGCGAAACACAAAAAACTTTCTTACACTGCGACTTTTTCGACTCCAGGGTCGAAAATTGCGATTTTCGCATTTCGGCGTCTATAGCGCTCGAACGCGTTGCCGAATCGTTCCAAAAGTGGTTTCAAACGATTCTACGTTGAAATCTGGTCTAGAAAAGTGTTTTGGAAGAATTTTCGAAGCTACAGTATCCTTGCAGCGTCCGTTTGAATTGTGGGTGTCAAGTCAACTTCTGCGATATTATACTCGATTGCGGGGTTTTCGTGGGCGCTGATCACGAATTTGCCATTTGTTTGGCGCTTAGATGATGGTTGAACGTACCTACGACGAATTTGTATGCCACCGTACCCCAAGTGCAGAATTTCAGTTCCCGGAGTCCATAGGAAACTAGGGGTGTTGTATGTCGAATCTGAGGTATTTTGGGATGTTGATCACGAATTCAGCATTGATTTTGCGATTGGGGGTGCCAGGATGCCACAACAGCAGAGGAGTCACCATGCGTAGGAGTCCAAATTTGTGGAGTATACTGCGTCCCCTGGACGACTTGCCTGGTTTATTTGTAATATTAAGACAGCACTATTGCATTTGATGAATTTTCCTTCACCAGTCCTCAAGGAGACAACAACTTGAGCTGCATGAAACACCAGAGCTCTCTCTATCTAATGCAAAAGACCATGTGAAAAAAATTGATGTCTTGCTCGAGCAATTCAATTTTAGAGTTGGACTCGTTTCACTGAAACGCCCTGTACAATTGACAAGTCCCGGGGTGGGCCGGGCGGGCCTAATACTACTGGCGGGCCGGGCCGGGCGGGCCTATGGGTACCCTCCAAACGGGCCGGGCCGGGCCGGGCTTTTGAGATTTCAAAACGGGCCGGGCCGGGCCTAGATTTTTAGGCCCGTTAGGAACCTTAGTACGGAGGCAAGAAAGGGGGAATTCACATGTGATAGCTGATTCTTTGAGGGAAAGTGTACGAGACTCGTTGTTGCCGTATTGTAGCTGTGCGCTGTTTCGCTTTCGCGTTTTGGGTTAGTTGTTCAGTTTAGAGAAAGTCTGCGTTTCATACCCTATGATGCGTAGCTCTCAGTGTCGGCATGGCGTCTTCATACCGTACAGTGCCAAATAGTATACCCCCTAAACAGTATACCCCGGGTATACTAATTGGCACTTGGTGCCAAATAGCATACCCGTGGTATTACTATATGGGGTCGCATAAATATTTTTAGTCGTGACAATTTTCTGTTCAAGAACCTGTTTAGTAGTCTATAGTCTGAGCTAAAGACAAAACATTTGCAACATTTTGTTGATATTTTGCGTTTTCGATTACTGGAATGCGTTGCGCACACAGTCGAATCTAAGCAATAATTCAACGCCAAACTCACGCCTTTTATAATGTGATGATACAATGGAAGCCTCTGAAAAGAACTGCAAATGGAAAGTGCCAGAAGAAATCCACCAGATGTGCAGTGTTTGTTTGACGACTGTCGGTGTGTAATTGGCATGACTGTACAACGAAATTTCAGGCGAGCTTTCGACCCTCATTCGGGGCCGTCATCAGGCACTTCTCAACCCAAATTGAGAAGTGCCTGATGACGGCCCCGAATGAGGGTCGAAAGCTCGCCTGAAATTTCGTTGTGCAGTCATGCCAATTACACACCGACAGTGGAAAGTGCCATTTTGTATACCCGGGTATACTATTTAGATCGCACTTCACGGGGGTGGGGGAGTTGGAGGAGCGAATCAGTATTGTCACGCAACACCCTCTTGCGAAGGGGGGACTCGCAAAGCGCACCAATAGGACCAGAGTCCTCACGCTCTCTGCGAAGCGATTACAGCTATTTCAATGCCAACCAGAATAGAGCCATCCCTTGATTCTTTGCAAACTCGAAATGACGCGATTCATTGCATATGTTGATAGTATACGTGACACAAATCACAGTATCACGAACAAGGTACCTAACAGTAGATGTGTTTAGCATGTTGTGTCACAGACGACAAGCGTTAGCTGAGTTTCGGTCGCTAGATCTAGACTCAGCTACGAAGTGCCAGCGCGACCTCATCAGTAGATGACTGGCACTCATTTTGGCGACTAAGGTCTGTTTTAGTTCTGCGGTTCATTGAGGACCTCGCGCAACGAGCCACGGCAATGCAATCAGAACACAAAGAGACGGCGATCGCTTAGTCGTTCTTCAAAGTACAGTTACTGTAGGTGCTGCTCGCACAGCGACCACATAGCGTGGCAGCAGATGGCCTTCACCCCAGGATGGTCTTTTAGAAAGCCGCAGTACTGAATGATGCAGTTGTTGCGCCACTTTGACAAGCGCTCTTTACAAAATTGATTTAACGCTTGCTGTGTACCTCAGGCATAAAGTCGATTCCATTCAAATGGACTGGAGGCGAATGCTTCGTTCCAGCTTTGTTGGCGAAAGCTTGCATGCCGCTCGCAACTTGGGCAATCCACTCCTCGCAAATGGGTTGGCGGTCAAGTTTGCCAATGTCGCATGGGCCAACTGAAGGCAAAACTGTTTCAGTTCAGACTTTTGTATAAGTTTGCCTCTAGCTTGCCTCACATTCCCTAATAACCCAGTACTACAGTGACCAAGGGAAGCCGATCAGAATATGAATGCGAACTATACATCGCATGCAGTTAAGAATGTTCCGTAAATACTCTACTAAGCCACACTCCCTCTCTAACAAACCTTTAGCCCTTAACCTTCCAGTAGCCCTCCTTGAAGGAGGTTGAAACAATGCACCCCCGAATACAATAGTATCCCCACCCATGTACCGTAAATTCGCTAATAGACGGGCGGCCCGTCTATTGTTTTGAGGAGTGTCTACCCTGCCCGTTTATTGGAGAGTGCCCGTTTATTATTTCAAACCATGTGGCCAGGTCCAACATTCGCTTGAAAGGTCGTCAGCGCGTCAACAAATGCATGCAAAGCAGCACCAAACTTCAGTTTATGGCTTAAGTAAACTGAATTCTCTCTTTTCTGTGGAGTTTTCATGGCAAGTGCATCTCTTACGAAGCTCAATCACGTCTTCCCAGGTTGCAAAACTTGGTGTTCTAAGTTGTACGGTTGCCTTTAGGAAGTCAGTGTCTAATTCCAACAAACGGACATGCCCGTTAATTGGAGAGTGCCCGTTTATTTTCGCGAAGGGTGCCTACCCTGCCCGTCTATTGGAGAGTGCCCGTCAATTAGAGAGTGCCCGTTTATTAGAGAATTTACGGTACATACTACATTTCATGTAAAATGCCTAAAGGCAGAAAGGGGAATATGTTCCAAGTATGAAGCATGTAAAAGTAAGAGTATTAAACGACATTCCTATGGTGTAGCAAATGCGGCGCTTTGCGCCGCCCACCAATTTGTTAAAGAAAGAATAGTACCAGTATTGATTGAAAGAAAGCATTTTCGACTAAAATCATCCACACAAACTGCGCAAAGGTCACAACGACACGCTAGGGTGTGCCGAATATGTTGCCGCGTGTCGTTGTGACCTTTGCGCAGTTTGTGTGGATGATTTTAGTCGAAAATGCTTTCTTTCAATCAATACTGGTACTATTCTTTCTTTAACAAATTGGTGGGCGGCGCAAAGCGCCGCATTTGCTACACCAGAGGAATATCGTTTAATACTCTTACTTTTACATGCTTCATACTTGGAACATATTCTCCTTTCTGCCTTTAGGCATTTTACATGAAATACTCTTACTTTTTGATTGGCGGAGCCAATCAACCCACGTTGCCGATGTAGGCCACCTTGAGACACGACTGTAGAGGCTTTTGTACGAGTTTGACCCATTTGGGTAACGCACCGGACGAGCAGGGCAATTTTGAATCACGTATGCAGGGCCTCCTGAACGAGCGGGGGCACTCTGAGGCACGTACAAAACGAATAGGACAATTTTGGGACACGTATGCAGGGCCTCCTCAACGAGCGGGGGCACTTTGAGGCACGTACAAAACGAGTAGGACATTTTCGGGACACGTATGCAGGGCCTCCTGAACGAGCGGGGGCACTTTGAGGCACGTACAAAACGAGTAGGACAATTTTGGGACACGTATGCAGGGCCTCCTGAACGGGCGGGGGCACTTTGAGGCACGTACAAAACGAGTAGGACAATTTTGGGACACGTATGCAGGGCCTCCTGAACGAGCGGGGGCACTTTGAGGCACGTACAAAACGAGTAGGACAATTTTGGGACACGTATGCAGGGCCTCCTGAACGAGCGGGGGCACTTTGAGGCACGTACAAAACGAGTAGGACAATTTTGGGACACGTATGCAGGGCCTCCTGAACGAGGGGGGGGGCACTTCGAGACACGCACAGAATGAGTAGGACAATTCTGGGACACGTATGCAGGACCTCCTGAACGAGCGGGGGCACTCTGGGGCTTGTACTGTAGAGCGCGCAACCACGGTTGGGAAGAATAGAAGGCGACTGGACGAGATCCTCATTGATGGACGTTAGAGCGTGACGTGAAGGAGAAGAAGAAGACGGAGAAGAATTCACCCCCCGCCGTTGGGACAAGAAACGCGCCACGATCCTTTTTTCGCCTGTAACTTTCGCTACACTTAACCGATTTTCACCAAATTTGGAATTTAATCTGTCTATGACAATGTCCTTTAGTGTACCAAATTTCATTCAATTCCGTTTAGTACAGCCCGAGAAACAAACATCGTGATGATGGGAAAAGGCGCGCGCGGCCGAGATGGAACATATTATGGTTTGGCGCTGCCGCGCCAACCATGATTCCATCATCGCAACGGTTAGCGAAGTCTTACTTTATGCTCCTACGCTGGCTACGTTGTACGTCATCCTGTTTTCCATTTTTTGGGACACCTACGCAAGGCCTCCTGAACAAGCGGGGGCACTTTGAGGCACGCAGAAAGCGAACAGGACAATTTTGTGACACCTATGCAGGGCCTCCTGAACGAGCGGGGGCACTTTGAGGCACGCACAAAACTTAACAGGACAATTTTGGGACACCTATGTATGCATGGCCTCCTGAACGAGCGGGGACACTATGAGGCACGCACAAAACGAACAGGACAATTTTGGGACACCTATGCAGGGCCTCCTGAACAAGCGGGGCACTTTGAGGCACGCAGAAAGCGAACAGGACAATTTTGTGACACCTATGCAGGGCCTCCTGAACGAGCGGGGGCACTTTGAGGCACGCACAAAACTTAACAGGACAATTTTGGGATACCTATGCAGGGCCTCCTGAACGAGCGGGGGCACTTTGAGGCACGCACAAAACTTAACAGGACAATTTTGGGACACCTATGCAGGGCCTCCTGAACGAGCGGGGGCACTTTGGGGCACGCACAGAATGACTAGGACAATTTTGGGACACGTATGCAGGGCCTCCTGAACGAGCGGGGGCACTTCGAGGCACGCACAGAATGAACAGGACAATTTTGGGGCACGTATGCAGGGCCTCCTGAACGATCTGGGACACTTTGAGGCACGCACAGAATGAGTAGGACAATTCTGCGGCACGTATGCAGGGCCTCCTGAACGAACGGGATCACTTTGAGGCACGCACAGAATTAGTAGTACAATTTTGGGACACGTATGCAGGGCCTCCTGAACGAGCGGGAGCACTTTGAGGCACGCACAGAATGAGTAGGACAATTTTGGGACACGTATGCAGGGCCTCCTGAACGAGAGGATTCACTCTGGGGCTTGTACTGTATAGCGCGCAACCACGGTTGGGAAGAATAGCAGGCGACTCGACGAGATCCTGTTGATGGACGTTAGAGCGTGACGTGAAGGAGGAGGAGGAGAAGAAGGAGACGGAGAAGAATTCACCCCCCGCCCGTGGGACAAGAAACGCGATGCGATCCTTTTTGCGCCTGTAACTTTTGCTACACTGAACCGATTTTCACCAAATTTGGAATTTAACCTGTTTATGATAAAGTCCTTTAGTGTACCAAATCTCAACCAATTCCATTTAGTACAGCCCGAGAAACAAACATCGTGACGATGGGAAAAGGTGCGCGCGGCCTGGATGGAACATATTATGGTATGGCGCTGCCGCGCCAACCATGATACTGTGGTATAGTGCCACTACAATTGCTCAATTGCTACATGCCGTGGCGCATTTTGTATGCATTTTGTGACTCGAAGAGTTGAGTTAACAAGCCTTCCCCCTTCGAATTAGCTTTCACTCTCCAATAGTGCCCTCTCCTAGTATGTAAGAGCCTCGAATAAATAAGAGCCCCGTGAGGGGGGTGGGTGGGGGGGGGGTGGGTATTATTGTAGTGTACGGTACGTGGAGCTTACAATATCTTTCATTGTAGACCATGGTTTCGTCAGTGGTGCACGGACTCTGGAAGGCGTGTGGCGAGGCTGTCGATCTCGTCTTGGTGCTCAGATGGCAGTCTCCATTGCTGGCCCAGGCGTACGAACGACAGCCGGGCAACGCGGACTCCTCCTCGCAAAACAGACGGCATCCATCCACCGAATTTAAACTCATAACCCGCTCTTGCGCCCCTGGAATGCAGCTCATGGTAGCCTTGCCCCACTCGCCAGCTGCAATTGAGTACAAGTCGCAGAATGAGTGGTGAGAAGACATTCAAACAACTAGGTCTGCACATACGTGTAACCGGGGGGGGGGGGGGGGGGGGGGTGAGCCCGCCCCCCCCCCTAGCCGGAAGTGTACCCCCCCCCCCCCCATACCCCCCCAGGTACCCCCCTCCCGCCTTCCCCAAAAGACCCCCCCCCCCCTAAAATTTCAAAAATTTTCGCCTGCGGCGCTTAAAAATGGCAAAAATTTTGCCTGCGGCGCTTGAAAATAGCAAAATTTTTGCCTGCGGCGATATATTTTGGACATTTTTGACCAAAATTAAGCGATTTTTGGTACTTTTTGGCCTATTTTTGCAAAATTTTCTTATGTTTTGGTACTTTTTTTGGCAAAATTTTTAGGTCATTTGACCCCCCCTCCCCGGGCCTCAGACCCCCCCCCCCCCCCCTGAGGGGTCCTATACCCCCCCCCCCCCGACCCCCCCCCCCCCCCCTGGCCGGTTGGCGCTTACACGTATGGGTCTGCAGTGCAGTGTGGAGAACATTCACATGGAAGAATTTCTGATAATCACAAGCTGAGATGCATCAGGATGACCAATAGGCGCTCATCTTATTTCAGTCTCAATTTCAGCTAATAAATATTTCCAAAATACATCTAAATCTACATAATGTCAACACCCAAACACTGTGTTAAACAATTTGAGTGTCACTGAAACTAACACCTGAAACTGAAACTTAGGCAGCAACATAACTTCAGCATCTTGAGTCAATCTGAGCTTAAAAATTTGGACAATACGGTGATCATTGTCGTAAAATTTGTCAAATTTTCCCGCGCCAAATAACTGATACTGAAACTACCTATGCTGTGAGATGTACATATTTTCTGTTTCAGTTTCATCATGAAGTGCGTGTTAGTTTCGATTCAGTTTCAGTTTTGCTAAATAATTGTAACTGAAACTGGGGCTGAAGCTAGTTTAAGCTTTTCTATTGACTACTCTGATGGGTGCTGCAGGACCCTCTTCCCAAGTGCAGCTATGAATAAGAATGCGTCACACACCAAAGGTCACGCAATAAACGCACCATCGATGGAGGCCTCAGGCAGTCTCTCTGTGAAGACGTGTGTTTCCGCCTCCGAAGGGCACGGCCTAGCGAATTCCCCTCCAAGAACGTCGGTGTTCAGATCGAAGAGATGCGCCCTTCTCACGTTGGTTCGGTAGACGATCAGACGGCAGTCGAATTCGCTATAGCTTTCGCAAGCCTGGCGCGCTTCCTCCAGACTGACTCCGTGCAACTGGTCTGTCTGGTATGTCATTGGTGCAGTTACCACGCAGCCCAGACCCAGAAGAGACCAGTCGTCGGCTGCTGAAACGGTGGACTACTAATTGTGAGGCGCTCCCCACAGAAGGTTATTTTGATCTTAAAACTGCAAGTGAATCGAAGCTGGCACTGACGCCACAACTGAAACTGGAACTCTCAGTTTAGTTTCAGTGATTTGATGCCAAAATTATACAAAATGTAGCGTATTTTCACAAGATTCTGCCAAATTTTGCTACGACTGAAGGTAGACGTTGTGTCAATATCAACGATCCTCAGTAAAAGTCGATAATCAAGCGTGGACTGAGATACGTGACATTTAAAACCTACAATAAGGAAGACTCACTTTCAGTTACTGAAACTAAAATGAAACTCAGCCAGAACGCTAATATTGCAAAGGTAGCTGAACTAAAACTAAGACTTAAACTAGAGTCCATTCAAGAAAGGCGTGCACTGGGTGGTTTTTTCGCCGCGCCTCAGCGCGGCGAGGTGTATATATACGGATGACAATGTCTGTCTGTCTGTCTGTCTGTCTGTCTGTCTGTCTGTCTGTGTGTGTGTCCGTTCGTCGCACCGAAGTAAGATGTGTGACATATGTGGTCAAGTAGAGTCAAGGTCGCTGAGTACGGATCCAATGTCCGTTTCTGTTGCTAATTTCGCATTTTCGAGATATTCGCAATTAAAATTCGAAAATGTCGAAAATCGACTTTTTCGTCTGATGCGCTAGCCGCAAAATTTCTTCAGAAATGGAAGGAGCATGGACCGCGGATAATTTGTAACACAAAAGAAATTTTTTGCAAATGTGGAATTTAGTAGAAATACGCGATTATTTGTCAAAATTGCACAAATTGACTAAAATACAACGTCATTTATTTACGAATGTGAATGCAGAAATGGAAAGGTCGTATGCCAATAAAGATTTGTGACATAGTTTTGCAGTTTTTAAAAATTGCAATTTCGAGATATTTTTAATCAAAATATGGAAATGTCGAAAATCGACTTTTTCACCTGATGATATAGCGGCGAAATTTCTTCAGAAATGGAAAGAGTATAGACTGCGGATAATTTGTAACGCAAGAGAAATGTTTTGCAAATATGGAATTTAATAGAAATACGTGATTATTTTTGAAAATTCCATAAATCAACAAAATAGAATGTCGTTTTTGACGAACTTGAACGCAGAAATGGTAGGGCTGTATGCCAATAAGAATTTGTGACATAGTTTTACAGCTTTAATAAATTCCAATTTCGAGATATTTAGAATTAAAATTTAAAAAAATGTTAAAATCGAGATTTTCGTTTGATGGCCAGAACAGCTGTTTATTGATGAATGTGCACTCGGAAACAGAAATGCGTACGCTGAACACAGGAATTCGCTCGCACCAAACTTGGCAAGTTTTTTTGTTGGATGTGACGGTTTCACACAGGTAGAAAACATCAGATAAACGGCGTCGTATCATGCCGATAACATATAGCGAACGCGGCGATATCACTGAGCTTCAGATCAGCTGTACAGACAACCGTATCGTGGGGATAGCTGCACTTGGCATTAAGGTACACATTCTCAAGACACTTTCTCCAGACGCGGCTAACGATGTGTACAAAGTTCACTATACTGTTCACCAAAATTTGACAGACACAAAGTATAGGTTGAACTTTTTACACACACAGCTTGTTCGAGTCTGCAGACTTTGTGCTTTGGGAAACCCCAATCAATTATGCATCGTTGGATACCGCTGTAGGAGTGTGTTGGCGCGATGCGTGTTTGGGCGTAATCACGCAACACGCACCGGTTTGAGGTGCACATGAAAATTTCGAGTTTTCGCACAGGGTGGACGATTTTGATAATTTTAACACCAGTTGTTCCACAAGGTGTCCTCATATCATATTTCAAATTTCAGCGGAATCGGTTGGCTACAGCGTTAGTTATGGCCTGCCGCGTGCACCCTACATTAGCCCAAAATGGCCAAAATCGCCGAAATCGGCCAGAGAGGGTACACTTTTTTAATAACTCAAGAGCGAAGTGGTGAAATTTGTTTAAACTTTCTGTGTGTGAACCAGGATCAATTGTCTACACAATGGAACAAACCTCATCTTGTTCGGCTGCGGCACGCTCGAATACGACTCAATCAAAGAGACCCTACTTTTGACCGAAACGACGCTTTTCGGCTGGATTGCAGATCGAGGCCGTCCAGCAGGCCGAAAAGCGTCGTTTCGGCCAAAAGTAGGGTCTCTTTGATTGAGTTGTATTCGAGCGTGTCGCAGCCAAATAAGATGGGGTTTGTTCCAGTGTGTAGACAATTGATCCTAGTTCACACGTGAAAAGTTTAAAGAAATTTCACCATTTCTCTCTTGCGTTATTAAAAAAGTGTACCCTCTCTGGCCGATTTCGGCGATTTTGGCCATTTTGGGCTAATGTAGGGTGCACGCGGCAGGCCATAACTAACGCTGTAGCCAACCGATTCCGCTGAAATTTGAAATATGATATGAGGACACCTTGTGGAACAACTGGTGTTAAAATTATCAAAATCGTCCACCCTGTGCGAAAACTCGAAATTTTCATGTGCACCTCAAACCGGTGCGTGTTGCGTGATTACGCCCAAACACGCATCGCGCCAACACACTCCTACAGCGGTATCCAACGATGCATAATTGATTGGGGTTTCCCAAAGCACAAAGTCTGCAGACTCGAAAAACCCCCAGTGCACGCCTTTCTTGAACGGACTATAGAATGAGTTTCTATTTGTCTTTCTGGACCAGACCTGATACAGCGGTAGCGTAGCCGACAATAAGCAGACTGATTACAGATGTTGTGGACATCTCCGTTATGTAGCGCAAAACAGTCCTTCTAACGTGCCTCTTTCGGCATCCAGACCTCAACCACCGAACTTGTGTCAAAGCAAGGAAATACTGCACATAAGAAGATCCAAGAAACAGCCCTATGGGTCCGCTTGGTCGATTCTGTGGGCGTCTCAACAGGCGTGAGCATTGTGCATCAGCGGATTCTATGAATTTCTCATGGTATGTACTCTTGCGCCGAACTCTCAAAACATCCTGAGAAGAAGAGTGCTTTGTACTGGCAACGAAGGGTACCGTACCTTGCCCGCAGCGCCAGCAGACAGCAACCGCTCCTTACTCCTACATTTTGTATCTCGCATGGCATTTGCACCGACGTCCGTTTGACGGCATTTAACTGTAGATTGGTGGGACAGTGGTTATTTCAACCCTGCGCGTAAATTAGATATTGGTTGTCGACGGCCCTATGGGAAGTAAATGGCGCTACGACGACGCACCGCTCGGTTGTTTCTTGTTCTAAGCTTGCCTATATGTGGGTGGTTGTGAAATATGGAAACACATTAGTACTTTTAACAGTCAGCCACCAAATTCAATTCGTTTGACTCGCCACATGCCTGCGCAGAACGTTGTTATTGTAGCAGACCAACAGCGCATACTGTGCACGTGCACATTGATGCTTTTTGTAGGCGCGCTGCGTGATTCACGAAGCTATGCCGACGGAACATCAGCGTGTGTCATACGCCGAATAGTGTCTACGATAGCCACTTGCTGACAAACAGTCGTTCGACTGCCGCCTGGCGAACATTCACCGCCAGTGGCTCAGGAGGTATTGTTGGGATGCAGTTGTGGAAGACACTGTGGAGATTCTTCAGAGGTGGTAGTACGTACGTATACACTATGCAAATTTCTTTAACACATTGACTGCTAGCATCAACGCGAGATTGTTGTCATTGAATTCTAGCAGCACATCTTATCTACATTACTATGCCAGCTAGGTGTTTTGTCCGAGTACGCTTGCCTCGCCCACTAGCACTTCGCCACGCGACGCTTCCGCATGCGCCTGCCTCGCTAGCACTTCGCCACGCGACGCTTCAGCACGCGCGCGCTAGGAAGCCAGCAGGACGCCAGCGGCGATCGATCGACCGCAGAAAATCAATCGGCCAGCGTCGCCTGTTGCTGCCTGCCTTCAACGCAGGCTTTGCCTGAACAGTACGGCAATGCACGGTAGCAGAGCCTTGCAAAAGCGAACAGTGCGGCAGTGCGCGGTACAGCAGAGAACCTTGCAATGTGCAATTCAACAGAGCCGAACAGTACGACAATGCTCGCGCAGGCAATTCAAGCCGCTTCAGCGACTATTTCGCTTGCAACAGGACAGTCTTGCAACAGGACAATCGGCCCGCTCTCTAGCATTTGTTTTGCGCGCCGCTTTGTACGGCGCGTTCGCGAGGCAGTCAGCGCCATTAGCTTGCAACAGGACAGACTTTCTGCAACAGGACGCTGCAACAGTACAGACGTTGCAACAGGATCGTCGCGCGAGGCGACCAGCGCCGTTGGCTCGCAACAGGACAGACCTTCTGCAACAGGACAGATTTTGCAACAGGACACATCTTGCAATAGCACAGACCTTGCAACAGGACAGATTTTGCAACAGGACAGATTTTGCAACAGTACAAATCTTGCAACAGTACAAATCTTGCAACAGGACAAATCTTGCAGCAGGACAGATCTTGCAACAGGACAAATCTTGCAACAGGACAGATTTTGCAACAGGACAAATCTTGCAACAGGACAAATCTTGCAACAGGACAGATTTTGCAACAGGACAGATTTTGCAACAGGACAGACCTTGCAACAGGACAGATTTTGCAACAGGAGAGACCTTGGAACAGGAGAGATCTTGGAACAGGACAGATCTTGCAACAGGACACATCTTGGAACAGGACAGATCGTGCAACAGGACAGATCTTGCAACAGGACAGATCTTGCAACAGGACAGACCCTGGAACAGGACAGATCTTGCAACAGGACAGATCTTACAACAGGGCAAATCTTGCAACAGGACAGATCTTGGAACAGGAGACATCTGGAACAGGACAGATCGTGCAACAGGACACATCTTGGAACAGGACAGATCTTAGAACAGGACAGACCCT
>JASAMZ010003996.1:0-39572 GCA_030248115.1 Linhomoeus sp. GSCO2_2 | reverse complement strand
GTTGCAAGCCAATAGCGCTGACTGCCTCGCGAACGCGCTGTACAAAGCGCCGCGCAAAACAGATGATAGAAAGCGGGCAGATTTTCCAGTTGCAAGATCTGTCCTGTTGCAAGATTTGTCCTGTTGCAAAAC
This sequence comes from Linhomoeus sp. GSCO2_2, assembly GCA_030248115.1. NCBI lineage: Eukaryota > Metazoa > Nematoda > Chromadorea > Monhysterida > Linhomoeidae > Linhomoeus > Linhomoeus sp. GSCO2_2. Next base: position 39,440 of record JASAMZ010003996.1, on the reverse strand, counting down.
CTGTCCTGTTGCAAAATCTGTCCTGTTGCAAAGGTCTGTCCTGTTGCGAGCCAACGGCGCTGGTCGCCTAGCGCGACGATCCTGTTGTAACGTCTGTACTGTTGCAGCGTCCTGTTGCAGAAAGTCTGTCCTGTTGTAAGATCTGTCCTGTTGCAGGGTCTGTCCTGTTGCAAGATCTGTCCTGCTGCAGGGTCTGTCCTGTTGCAAGATTTGTCCTGTTGCAACAGTTGTCCTGTTGCAGAAAGTCTGTCCTGTTGCAAGCCAATAGCGCTGACTGCCTCGCGAACGCGCCGTACAAAGCGCCGCGCAAAACAGATGATGGAAAGCGGGCAGATTTTCCGGTTGCAAGATCTGTCCTGTTGCAAGATTTGTCATGTTGCAAAATCTGTCTTGTTGCAAAATCTGTCCTGTTGCAAAGGTCTGTCCTGTTGCGAGCCAACGGCGCTGGTCACCTCGCGCGACGATCCTGTTGTAACGTCTGTACTGTTGCAGCGTCCTGTTGCAGAAAGTCTGTCCTGTTGCAAGATCTGTCCTGTTGCAAGCGAAATAGTCGCTGAAGCGGCTAGAATTGCCTGCGCGAGCATTGTCGTACTGTTCGGCTCTGTTGCAATTGCACATTGCAAGGCTCTCTGCTGTACGCGCACTGCCGCACTGTTCGCTTTTGCAAGGCTCTGCTACCGTGCATTGCCGTACTGTTCAGGCAAAGCCTGCGTTGAAGGCAGGCAGCAACAGGCGACGCTGGCCGTGCAGGGATTGATTTTCTTCGGTCGATCGCTCGAAGCCAGCGAGCTTCTCTGCGGGACGCCGCTGGCGTCCTGCTGGCTTCCTAGCGGGCGCGTGCTGAAGCGTCGCGTGGCGAAGTGCTAGCGAGGCAGCCGCATGCGTGCTCAGAATGTACTGCGCAGTCGATATTTTCGCATTTTTTGTGGAATTCAGTCATCGACTAAAGCCCATGATAGAATATGCACAACTGCAGAGCACGACGGTTCTTTTGAGCCGTAGATCATCGCGATCCGTCAAGTGGCGTTCAAATGGCGAGCGTTACGGACACTACACCTAGCTAGCATAGTAATGTAGATAGTGTGTCGGAATAGAAAGTTGAGCATTTCTTCGGTGCGTTTCGCCGCAGTTACCTCGAGTTTCCAAAGGTAGTTTGTGCCATTCTTGGGCAATCGTTGCCTATTAGGCCTATTGGTGGGTACTGATCCATAAATGGATCAGGAATGTTCGCCGCAGGTTCATTTTGGAATGAAGAGGGTCTAAATGGGACGACGCCCATTTCTTTTGGGTCACAAATGCGGGCGGTTACGATACCGTTGCTGTAGCTTGCAGAACCGCACAGTAATTGACGCGTTTTGTGTTCGATCGAATAGGTGGCAAAACACACGTTGCACGACACATCCATGGAAAAATATTGCTTTGTTATAGCCATTTGAAAATGCCGAAATCTGCCATATTTGACAAAACCCTTGAAAATATCCCTAATTTCTTGATTTCTAAAATCTGAAACTGTTTCATAATTACTTGACATACTACGCCCCGTACATTCACGCAAAGATATTTTGAAATTTAAGTTGTTTGAAATTGTCGAAATTTGGCAATTTTGAGAAAAACCTTGAAAATATTCCTAAATTTGTTAATTATAAAATATAGAACTATTTGCAAAATAGTTGGCAGACTATGCCCGACACAACCATGTAAAGACATTCTGAAATTTAAGCTATTTGAAAATGTCTAAATTTGGGATTTTTAACAATACCCTTGAAAATATACGTAAATTCGTTAATTATAAAATCCGAAACTATTTGTTAAATACATGGCAGACTATGCTCGATACTTCCATGCAAAGAAACTCCGAAATTTAAGCCGTTTGAAATTGTCGAAATTTGGGAATTTTGACAATACCCTTGAAAATATCCCTAATTTCGTTAATTATAATCTCTGAAACTAGTTGCTAAATACTTGGCAGACTATGCTCGACACATCCGTGCAAAGAAGTTTTGAAATTTAGGCTGTTTGAAATTGCTGAAATTTGGGAATTTTGAAAATACCCTTGAAAATATCCCTAATTTCGTTAATTATAAAATCAGAAACTATTTGATAAATACTTGGTAGACTATGCTCGACACATCCGTGAAAAGAAATTTGTTTGAAATTGTCGAAATTTGGGGATTTTAACAAATCCTTAAAAATATCCTAAATTTCGTTAAATTCGCTGAAACTATTTGCTAAATACTTGGCGGACTATGCTCGATACATACGCGCAAAGAAATTTTGAAAAATATGCTGTTTGAAATTGTCGAAATTTGGGAATTTTGACAAAACCCTTGAAAATATCCCTAATATCGTGAATTCCAAAATCCGAAACTGTGTCACAAATTCATCGCGTCTTGTGCCCTTTCCATTTCAGCAAAACTTTGCCGATACGACTTGTAAATAAAAGTGTCATTTTTGACATTGTCGTATTTTAATTGTAAATATCTCGAAATAGCGAAATTAGCAACAGAAACGGACAACGGCACGTTACTCAGCGCATTCGACTCCATTGGGTGGCACTAATCGTCATGTCTAGTTTTTCCGAACGGACAGACACACAAACGAACAGACAATAGCGTCCGTATATATACTCGCCGCCCTGGGGGGCGGCGAAAAAAGTACTGTATTTTGTTTTATCCTGTAAGCGTTGCGCTAAAACTCACCTTGGATAGGCGCTGTATGATGGGACGTAGCCGCTAAAGAAGTTGCGCCCGCCTCCCCTTTTGTCGAACATCCAGTAGCCTGCAATGTAGTAGCGCATTTCGCTTGTTGAGCTGAGTATTTTGTGATAATTTGCGAGTATTCGAATATAATGCCACTTAACTGAATATTGGAACTACCTAAGTGTAGATTAGGTATGCGCAATTCATTTGCTCTACTTGTGCCTTCGTCATCCGGATTGCTGTTGTCTGAGAGCACGTTGAAGCTGCGCTTGGCTCTCGCAGTGACGCTTGCCGAGAGAAGCAGCAAACAGCCAGTGAGCACACCCATGTTCGAAGTTTGGGAGTCTGAATTCATAGCAGGCAGTAAACGAAAGTTGTCGTACATACAGTCAGGAATGATTGCTGGATTTCGCGCAGACTTGTCCGAATAAACAAGGCACGAGTGAAAACACACAGGAGAAGATTAATGGGGGGGGGGTGGTGTGGGGTGGTGTTTGTGGGGGTGGGGTTGGGGGGTGTTGGGGGGGTGTTGGGGGGGGGGGGGGGGTGGGGGGGGGGGTGGGTGTGCGGGGTGGGGGGGTGTGGGTGGTGGTGGGGGTGTGTGGTCTTTTTTTTGACTCAATCCACCATCGGGTACCCAGTTTTTGGCACTCCGCTTTGCAAAAGCAGGAGTGCTATAGGGGGCGTCGGATTGAACAGAATCATCTTACCAAGCTTTCTCGCGCTACACAAATCGGATCGCCAAGCGGTTTTTTGCGTTAGATAGGTTGAGTCGACGCGCAGCCTGGACAAGAAACTAGAAAATTCCGGTAGTGGAAGAATTTTGCGAAAATTCAAAAATTCAAATTTTTGCTAAGTAAAAAAAAAACAATAGCCCATAACTGTCGCAAAAGTGGGCCGATTTTGCTGATTTTTGGATATATCGTAGGCCCTTGGATGTTCTTCAGAGCAAGACCGGAACGGGCTCCCTAGGTGGTCCGACGCGGGAGTACGGTAGAAAATTTGAAATTTCAAAATTTTTTTCGACCTTTAAAAAATCAGAACTCGAGTTTGCGACGGCGGATCCTCGCCAACTAAAATTCTTGGAACCCGCACTTATATTGCCTTTCGTTTGAGACCAAAACCGCCGAGATCGCTCGCGCCATTCGTGAGCTACGCGGTCACAAAACTGCCGGGTTCCGAGCGGAAAATTGGGATTTTCGGCTTTGAGTGGATTTTTGGGCTGGAAAGCGTGCCGTTAGCCGCAAATTGACCATTGCAGCGTGTTCTACGTCAAAAGTTGGTCTAGACGAAGTGTCTTGACCGCTTTGAGATGCCGTACCCTGGCCGCGTCGAATTTTTGGATCCCAGGGTCAAATTTTCGAAATTGAGATTTCACGTGTTTCGGGGGTTTTCGACGACGCTGAACACGAATCCGGCGTTTGTTTTGCGATTTCGGACGCCTTTACCCTTATTTCGGCGACCGGCCGGCCAAAAATTGGGTCCCGGGGTCGAATTTTCAAAATTGAGTTGACAGTTGTTTCTGGGCTTTCTGATGCCGCAGAACACGAATGCGACGTTTGTTTTGCAATTTACTGCATTTACGCCGCATTTTGCGTCAGAGAACACACCCAAAACATGTCCGGATATGTCCAAACTTGTCCAAACTTGTCACAATTTGTCCAAACATGTTCAAACTTGTCCAATCATGTTCAAACTTGTCCAATCATGTTCAAACTTGTCCAATCATGTTCAAACTTGTCCAATCATGTTCAAACTTGTCCGAATACGTCCAAACTTGTTCGAACACGTTCGTCGCCGCTGAACACGAATCCGGCGTTTGCTTCCGTGAAGGCTTATCATGGAGTAGTGAGACGAGCGACCAGTCTGCTTTGCTACGGAACAAGCGGAGTGCCACCCTGAAGGTCTCCTTCAGCGTTAAACTAGTTACTCTCAGCTTGTTATACTCCACAAACAAGCTGTTTTAAAAAAGTTGAGTTGTTTTATTAATACAGAGTGGTTTGTGAGTGTTTTAAAGTGGAAGAATAAAAGAGTGGATACTTTTGTAAAGTATTTCGAAGCCTTTCCGATATGACGCGCGCCCGCCCGGAGTCCACTATTCATGCGCTACTTCTGACACGCGCCTTTCTGAGGGGTTCTTGCAGGGCAACATTGGGATCGCCCGGGATTGTTTTTTTGAGCAAGACACACGCATTTCTGAGCGTGGAATCGCCCGGGATTAATTTTTTTAGCGGACATTAATTTTTTTTTTGTTCGTAAGACAAGGGTTTAAAAAAACACAAGTATTTCTTTAGAAATGAGTGTTCAACAACTGCCTCAACGTAAGCTTTCAAACGGTCGAACGAATGCCGCTCTACAGCGTAAGACGAGCGAGTTAGGGCCCATTTGCTGTTTGACCCTTTGGGTTACTGTAGATCGCGATATTCAAACTTATGAGTTTCGACCAATAGAAGAACAAATGATCAGTGAGTCAAGAGCTATCCAGCAACTCAAGACCGTCTCTCTACGACGCACGCTGAGCGAGTTAGAGCGATTTCTATGCTAAAAACGCAAGAATGTCGCTTTTCGTGGTGCGTGTTTGCGTAATTACAAAATTTTTACGCCAAGTGAAAGAGCACGTCGAGATCTTTTAGTTGACCTATCGCACGCCGCTCTACGACGAAAGACGAGCGTGTTAGAGCCGTTCTGCGTTTTGGACCTTTGGGTTACTGTAGCGCGCGCAATTCAAACTTTTGAATTTCGACTTCTCTTAACGGAATCATCAGTGTGCCGAAACCTATTCAATGAACTCAAGATCGTCTCTCTATGACGGAAGACGAGCGAGTTAGATAAGTTTTGCGTTTTAAACCTTTGGGTTACTGTAGCTCCCGAAATTCAAACTTTTGAGTTTCGACCAATAGAAGAACAAATGATCAGTGAGTCGAGAGCTATCCAACCAACCCAAGATCGTCTCCGTACGACGCACGCTGAGCGAGTTAGAGCGATTTCTGCGTTAAAAACGCGAGAATGTCGCTTTTCGTGGTGCGTGTTTGCGTAATTAAGAAAACTTTTAATGCCAAGCGAAAGAGCACGTCTAGACCTTTTAGTTGAGCTATCGCACGCCGCTCTACGACGTAAGACGAGCGAGTTAGAGCAGTTTATCGTTTTGGCCTTCGGGTTACTGTAGCGCGCGTAATTCAAACTTTTGAATGTCGAAGTCTCTTAGCGACATTACCAGTAAGTCGAGAGCTATCCATAAAGCCCAAGATCGCCTTCCTACGACTTACCAACGCCTAGATATGAGAGCGTGACGGACGTACGTACGTACGTACGTACGTACGTACGTACGTACGTACGCACGCACGAAAAGCTCTCGTAGGGGTTCGCCCGGCTGAGGCCGGGCGAAAAAAGTGTGGAGTATATAGCGATTGTGCGCGAAACGCAGTAATTTCTAACGGATGGTGTTCGCGCGTGCAGGGGCCGATTTGCAAACGGTCTTTTGCGTTGGGTAGGCCTAGTAGGTGGGCAGGGTGGACACCAAACGGGGTCACGCTCCGAGACCCCGTTGGCGGGAAATTCACAAATTTAAATTTTCAAAGTACTGGAAAATGGGTTAAACAAGGTAGAACTCGAAAAAGTTGCATATAATGGTATATACTATCTTTTGATATGTTGTAGTACTCGATAGGGCCGAGGGTGGAAAAAAAGAATTGGATCGCTGCGGGACCCATTTTGGCGCCAAATTTGAAAAATTCGCGAATTTTGGCCCCGGGTCGACTTTGACGGGCTGCTGTGGGAGCTAGGTAGCAGCTAGAGCGGCGAGACCACTCTTGGTGCTCCTTCCCAGATGTCCTCTATCGAATGAGCCATGAACGGAGAAAATCGGGTGGAACACAAAAAACTTTCTTACACTGCGACTTTTTCGACTCCGGGGTCGAAAATTGCGATTTTCGCATTTCGGCGTCTATAGCGCTCGAATGCGTTGCCGAATCGTTCCAAAAGTAGTTTCAAACGATTCTACGCTTAAATCTGGTCCAGAAAAGTGTTTTTGACAGATTTGCAGATCTACAGTAACCCTGCCGCGTCCATTTGAATTTTGGGTGTCCGGTCGACTTTGGCAATATTATACTCGATTTCGGGGTTTTGGGGGGCGCTGATTACGAATTTGGCATTCGTTTAGCGTTTAGATGATGTTTAAGCGTACCTGTGACGAATTCGCATGCTACCGTACCCCAAGTGCAGAATTTTGGTTCTACGAGTCCATAGGAAGTTAGGGGTGTTGTATGTCGATTCTGGGGCATTCTGGGATGTAGATCACGAATTCGGCATTAGTTTTGCGATTGGGGGTGTCAGGAGGCCACAACAGGAGAGGAGTCACCGTGCGTAGGAGTTCAAATTTGTGGAGTATACTGCGTCCCCCGGACGACTTGCCTGGTTGAATTAAAGCCCTTTCACACACTCTATAGCCCTGCCAATTAGGTACAGTACACTAAGTCTACAGTTCTTGCAAAGGCTACGATAACCTATATCAATACCCTCTCAGAACTCTCGAATTTGCATACTACACTCAGCTACTACGACTACTACAAGAAGCGGTCATTGGTCGATTCGAATAAGAGGGGCGGGGCCAGGGCCTTCTTGGGCGGGCGCTCATTGGCCAATTACGTCGACGACTACAGCAGCTACCTGAAGAACAAGAAGAAGAGGGGAGGCGCCAGGGCCTTCTTCCCCCAAATGGATGGTTTGAAAAGCGGCTACGGCTACTGGCGAAAGCGACGTCTGGCGGACGGCAGGGGAAACAGCCAGGAGAAGCACTGAGCGGAAGGAAAGTGATGCGAAACGAAACGAAAAGGTCGAGAGCAATAATTACTCTGCCGATATGATAGTCTATAGATGCTGATAGGAAGCGACATGTTGACAAAGTATCAGCCAGCTGAATCACGATTAGTGGCGAACTGACACTGTTGAAATTGCAGATTACAAATCAACCAATTAAATAAAGCCTCCACTTGTAATTAACCTCCCCCACCCAATCCACCCACTCCATGTATTTGCAGCTAAGATCCAGTCATTGTGTCCTCATTAGGGTCAAGAACCATTATTTACCCACTCAACGCCAAAATCAACTTCCGTCAATTCGAATCGCGCGGGCGAGGGCGGGAGAATTCATTCACGGGAGCCTTCCACTTGTGGTAATTGGGTTTTCCCACGCGCCGACCAATGAGCGGCCGGGAAACACGGGCTGACTCACTACTGTTGGCGGCGCCACTTATTCTCTGCGGGGAGACAGCCACCCACGCTTACGCATATGAGAGGGGAGGGACGCTCCCCTTCCTCTCTTCCCTTTGCACAGCTGTTGCGCACCATATTGTGCGCACGACAACGCATAGCGCACACAACAGAGTGCGTGCGTGCGTGAGTCACCCCCACTCTTTGGCTCTACCCGGCGTACTACTACGGGCCTTCATTCAAACTGTACGCGGCGCGTTTGCCCCTCCCCAGCGAATAAGCCCCTAGCTAAGCTAATGAGACAGCCTCCCTCGCTTCTCCGCTACATACACCTAGCGATGATTACTCAGCGGAGATAATAACGTCGTGACGTCTCTAGTGACGGCGCTCGCCAGGGGTGATTATTGTTCTGCCGCTTGTTGATAGGGCGCGTGTAGAGAGGGCAGACTCATTGAAAAGTTGTTGATAAGGCGGCCCGGACAAACTAACTATGCCTAGTAGGATGCGTCAGTGTTTGTTTAGCCGGAGAAAGTGCACCGCAGCACCGGTGGCGCGCGAGCTGTTTGTGAGTCAGTCGGCACTCCGAAAGAGCGAAAGCTTAACGGAAGGAAAGTTGTGGCAAACTTCAGAATCTGCGCTTCAATCAGCCCCACAATTTGGAACGCCAACCGACGAGTGACCTTGGCCTTCAGGTGAGCTTTGCAGGAGTTATGGGACACAGTTCTAACTCAAGCTAAGGATTTTTGGCCGAGAAGTTAATTGCCATTAATTGTGTACAATTTCTAATGTGCAAAGGGGCGGACTAAACCTATCGCTCTCGTAGCATGCTGCAGCATTGTAGTATGTAGGCGCTTTGCCTGCACTCTGGCAATCTGGAGGCCATACATGACGTCCTATTTTGGCCATGTTGATGTTTTGCCTAGAAACTTCGTCTCGCATTTGTAGTTAATACTGTCAGCCACGCTACACAATTGGTTTGCCTCACATTGCTAGGATGGCAAAGAGGTTGCATTCAACCCGTCATACAAATTCTTCGATTGTTAGAGGCAGGAAGCTCTTCCAAATACTGTTCCTCCATTTGTCTATTGTAACAAATTACAAAGGATCTTCTCTGACTCATTTGTCTGCTTTGATTACAAACACTGTTCTGTGTCTGTGGAGACAAACACGTATGACGTCAATTGAAGCAGTCGAACTATTGTCCAAGGTACGGCCAACAACCATCAACAATCTTCAGTAGTCGTAGAAACCTTTGAACATCACTGGTGAGCTTTTTCCTGCGACCACTGTCTTCATTGTGGCAGATGCTATTGCGCTATCGTTGCTGAGTCACGCTAAGTAGTTGGAGGAGTCGACTCCTCATACTATTCGTCTAATGTTCTCTAGGTGAGGGAGGAGTTCAAATGATGAACTTTGTACCCAGTGCGTATCTAGCGCATCTCAAGTCACTGCAAACTAACTCAGCGAATCAGACGTTAGCGCCATTAAGAGTGGCTATGGACAGTTTCCGTCCATGGCTTATCCTTCGAACATTCGACTTTGCAACCAGTGATTTCCTGTTCAACGATATCCTCAATGTACCCGCTGCCTCCAGTTCCTTTAATGCAACAGTAGTGTTGCCTAGAGTGCATCAATACAAGTAGTGACGTACCCTACCTGTAGGTACAGTGCCCACGTAGCGTCGCAATGGTTCGAAACAACAATGCTAGAGAAACCCATTAGTGGGTGTAAATAGCATTGTTAAGACTTGAGAATGCGGAACAGACGGTACAGCAATCGTATTCTTTGGATCCAGTGTTTAGCCTTGTCAGCTTTGTGCCATCGCCTCAACCGGACGACACCCCACGAAAGTTCGGCGTGTGTGTTTGTGTGTGCCTTGCCTTCGTCCGTGCATAAATGTTTGTGGAGAGACTATATCAGAGTCCATTTATTAACTTAAACGTTAATTAGCTCGCTCGACTTGCGTCGAAGAGCGACAATCATACAGCGACGTTTAAAAGCTGCGTCAACTTAAACTTTGAATGCAAAACACTTATTGCTAAAATAAACAGATTTAAAACTTCTGTAGTATTCTGTCCTCTTGCCTTTAAGCTCAAATTGGGGTGATCTTAACCTTTTCAAGTTCACACGGACACTTGAACCCATTCTCAAAGTTGAACCCGTTCTCCAAAATGGGTTCAATGATGAAGGATAGGCAGTGGGTGTTTCTAATCATATCTCGGGCTAGAGTACACCGATCGCGCTGATTCTTGTTGCACTGGACTCGCCGAAAAATCCTGAATCCGTATATGTATTCAGCACTGCCATCCATTGGCTTTGGCGAGAGTACTGGGGCGAGGCCTGTGAAAATCAATTTTCTGCAATCTCAGCGAAACTTGCATATTTGATACAGTTTGAAACAGTGCATCGAATGGTCTTTATCTCATCTCACTCCATTGAGTGTTTTGCGAGATATGGCGCACACAAGTTTGACTTTGTATTGAAATTGTGTGACAAAGTGCTGAGGTTTGCGCCTCTGTAACATTGGTAGAGAGCCAGCTATTTCGCTGAAACTTGCAGAACACGTAGACATGAGGCACACACCGTTTTTGGAAAAGTTTTAGCGGATTTGACACTCGGTCAGTCATTCAGCAAAGTCAGCAGAAGTCAATCAATGGTACAAGAGTTGAAGTCCCAGCTGACCTGAAATGCTATCCTAATGGATCGCATGTAACTTCTTCACTTAGAGTGCGAATCCGCCAAACTTTTCCAAAAACTGTGTGTGCCTCATGTCTACGTGTTCTGCAAGTTTCAGAGAAATAGCTAGCTCTCTACCAATGTTACAGAGGCGCAAACCTCAGCACTTTGTCACACAATTTCAATACAAAGTCAAACTTGTGCATGCCATATCTCGCGAAAGACTCAACGTAGTGAGATGAGATAAAGACCATTTGATGCACTGTTCAAAACTGTATCAAATATGCAAGTTTCGCTGCGATTGCAGAAAACTGAGTTTCACAGGCCTCGCCTCAGTACTCTCGCCAAAGCCAATGGATGGCAGTGCTGAATACATATACAGATTCAGGATTTTTCGGCGAGTCCAGTGCAACAAGAATCAGCGCGATCGGTGTACTCTAGCCCGAGAAATGATTAGAAACGCCCACTGCCTATCCTTCATCATTGAACCCGTTTTGGAGAACGGGTTCAACTTTGAGAATGGGTTCAAGTGTCCGTGTGAACTTGAAAAGGTTAATGTACCACGCAAAGGGAGACTTCGTGAAGCGAACAACGGACTGGAGGAAGAGAAGAAAGGCCATTTCTCAACTCAAAGTTCTGCGAATTATCAGAACGCAGTTAGAAGTTCTGCTGCAAATGCAGACTTTTAACGTCGTAGCTTGCTTGAGCGATTATTTGGTATGCTATCCAAGCATTATCTGTACTTGTTCGAGCTAATGGGAGTCGCGGTGGAATTTAATTCTGTGCGTACTCAATAAGTTATAGAGCCGATGGCTTGCCTAGAATCAATTAGGAAAGCGCTTGCCAACACCAACAACATATTATAGTTCTGACAGAGTTGTTTTGAAGGTTGCGGCTGGAGTCGTTATGAAGGACACATCAAATTTACTTGAGATTATGTAGCTTCGACTTCCATGGAGTTGCACCCTCTCCATCTCCCTTCTGGCATTCTTACTGTATGTATTCTACTTACGCCTTAGCTATGGGATATCGGATCGATATGATAGTTCACGTCTAATCGATCACGAACCCGAGTGAACCGGACGCACTCAAAACAGAAGACCACGGCGTGCGTCAGCCTGCCAGACGAAGCCTTCCTATTGCGTTGACCTATGCAACTTGTGTCATGAAACAACCTGATAGGGAAGCCTGACAATGTGCATGGGTCACAGCGCGAACACAAACGTGACGCTCTCCAGCAATCAACAGAAACGCTGTGTTTTGCACAACTTCTGTGTGGTTCGACAAGTCATTTGCAGACTGGTTGGTCGTGCGAACTTCCTCCTGCGTTGCACCTGACTCGTTCACGTGTATTACGTGTATTGCCAAGTCGGACAGAAGCCAGACGTCAGCGTAAGTTTTCTAACGTACATTTTACGAGTGGACCTTTTGTGTACTGCACTTCATGTCCGAGAAAATCCATTAGACTTCTTCCGTGTTGTTGACCCTCTGCGAAGGACAGAATCAAGCATTGAGAAGGAAGTACACAGAACCTCTGTAACTTTGTTATGACAGATTAGCGAGGGAGGAAATTGTTGTTATGAGGATTCTGCCGCATTGTGTACCTTCGTGTCTTGACAATGAGACGTCTGTGACGGGCTCTGTAATTGGAGAGAGGAGGTGGAAATCCGCTCGGTGACTATGTAGGTAGAGAACTGACTTCATGGTTCGGTATCATCCGTTAATGTACATAGCGCTGTGAATAGCTGAAACCTTTGATCCACTGCGTGATGACATGTACCGGGTCTTTCGAAACTCCAGACCCCCCTCCACAGCACGCTGTGTAAAAGGTAGCGAAGTCACACTTGCACACATGGTAGCCTAATGTCTTCATAACTCGGATGCAAAAATTCGGCACTCTATCTCAACTCACGCGCAAATGCGAGCGCGAAACGGAAAATCGGTCGCGATTGCTCCTCCTCCTCCTGAAGGCCGTCGCCATGGAGAAGAGGAGCGCCATCAGCAGCAGCATGATTGGCAACCCAACTTTGATTGTTCACTACGCAAGACTGGTGCAAGCTACGAAAGTCGTTCCTGCGTCATTTTAAAGCTTACTGTTTTCTCTTTCAAATGGTATTTCGCCAGCCTCAATCGAGCGTCCCACGCGCGAGCCGCACCCGCCCAAAGGTGGCTCGGTCGTCAATTCTGACAGGTTTTGCGTTTCGCGCTCGCATTTGCGCGTGAGTTGAGATAGAGCGCTGAATTTTTGCATCCGAGTTGTGAAGACATTAGGCTACCATGTGTGCAATTATGACTTCGCTACCTTTCACACAGCGTGCTGTGGAGGGGGGTCTGGAGTTTCGAAAGACCCGGTACTGTACGTCTATCCCACTGCGTCTGTGATGTTGTAGATTAGGGTAACGTTGTTTGCAGTGACATCGTGCAACTTCAGTTGCATTTTGTCCCCTGACGAAGGGTCTGTTGAAGGTCCGAAACCGGTTAGGAACTTGTAATTCTATGGCATAATTGCCACCTTCCGCAAATGTCAAGCCAAATACATTGATCCGCTGATAAAACCATGCGTTGACCTACAGAAATCGTACAAAGGTCGCGAAGCTCCTGAACTGTTGTGTCTAGGGCAGTTTCCTTTGGAGCGCCGGTATTGTCGTCTGAGCGGTAGCTCGCGCCTTGCACTTTCCGACAATAGCCGGCACATCCTTCCTTTCCCTAAACGATGAATAACCATCGCTCTGCGGCAGGCTGCGGGTGCTGCCGCTTTGCATGATTCGACGCAGCTAAATGCGTACAGTATGTGAAAGGATCTTTGACGTTCTTGGCGATTGCGGTTGGTCGGAAAGCCGAAAGTGATTTCGGTGTAATTATGACCGCTTCGGCAAGCCAGCCCTTCTCTGTTATCACGAAGAATGATAACGTCCCCGCTTCTTCATCTTTATCACAGTTGAAGTCTGCGCAAACCACTGCAGCCGTCGACAGCCTGGAAGAGCAACAGACAGGCCAAATCTTGCCTGATATCGGGAATATATTTGCGGCTTGTCATCCGTATGGCATACAGCAGAATCTGTGTTCCCCATCTTCTGACTGGAGTCGTCCGGTCATTTACGACATGGTGACGCTTTGAGCTTTGCAAGTGCTACTCAGCACAGTTTGCTTGCAATCAGTGATTTGAAAGAATGATGTTGCTTAGGTTAAGAACTGCTTCATACCGACGGTTGCTCTAGGACTTATAGTCCTAAACAGACCATTATAATACGCAATGCCAAGTCTTGCATGGCTGTTGTGTTGAACCCTACTGTATATAGGTACACCTTGAACTTCCACTTACTGCAGTTGGCGATATGCAGACTTTCTGTCCTCTTGAAACATGAATTTTGGATATCTTGGACTCATGAAGAGTTTGGATATTTTGAGCTGTTGACGAAACATTCGAGCAACTAGTTTCACAGTCAACCGTGCCTTAATAATGTAAAATTATGTCATCCAATTGTGCAGAAAGTTTAAGAGTTGATGAAAGAATCAAGAACGTTACACATTACGCTACCCACTTTCCAGAAGGAGTATAGTACATGCTTGGCGATAAATGCTTGGCGCCTCTTAGATAGGTTTTACATGGAATCGCTGACAGTTTAGCATCGCAGCAGTATCATAGCTTGTGTGACAGTGGTCGTTAGAGAGATTGCCTTCACTGGTGTTGCGATGACAATCCCAAGCGAGGCACTTGCGGCCTGCGAATTTTGCTTTTGAGTTTTGAACTTGCGTAACGAGCAAAGTAGTGCATCGCAGCCCGAGCCCGAGGGCAGTTTTCTCTTGTTGTTGCACAACTCAATCATCGTTCGCAGCTTTCCGCTGACTCAATGAAATCAAAACAACCTGACCTTTGTTTTGAGTGTCGAGTCGTATAAGCGAGGGTCAGTTTTCGTTCGACCTGTACCCGCTTCGCTCCAGAGGAGCTTCGCCGATTGTCTGTCTCTCTAGAAGCCCTAATGATTTGGCAACGCATGCGAAAGCGTTGGCGGATCCTACAAATCATTGAGTCATGTCGACATAACAACCATCCTGTCGAAAACAGAAACCTTCCTATCGCACACACACCGTTTCAAACAGGCGCAGACAATCAAAACATCCACTGGTGTACTGTAGTTAGGTAATAGGAAATGCTGCATCCACTTGTTTGAGTTGGACCATGCAATTGCCCATCGAACGAGAACGGCCGATACTCTTCAGCAGAAGCTACAACATTTGTGTAAGGGTTGTGTAAGGGTTTATGTCCACTGTCATTTAATGTCGCAGTGTTGTAAATGTACCTGGAGATGTGTGCGGCCAACGACAAAGTGGCAAACTTTTCCAGGCTAATGTTCACCTAACAGTTACAGAAGAGTCCTTTCGACGTATATAGGATGCTATGAAGTACTACAATGCGTTGTTTGTAGTCAAGTGCTGCGGTACGCGTTGTCTGTCGCTTCTAGGGCAAAGGTGCTTTACCTTGAAGTGTCTTGGCATAAAGTGACTCACACACAACTTGAGACAGATGTGTTCCGTCTAATTCTGTGCCTTGGCAACGTGGCCTTTTCAAATCTGTGCCATATTTCATTGAAATCTAACGCCAAACAGCGTTTGTCAACGTTCACACGTCTACGAGGTGTCTCTAGTTAGCGTAGACTGGCGTATGAATGAAATTCGCACGCGTCAGACTGACGCCTGTGGGTGTGCCTCTAACGCCCCCACCCCCATAATTACCGTACATAAGCCTGAGAGTTGAGACTCTCTTTCCTTTCCAGCAAACCGGACTGACCAGTGGCACAGCCTGCGTCTACTCGCCCTACTCGCAGGCCCACAAAGCGGCAGGCATGATGGCCACTCAGCTGCCCGCTCACAATCAGTACCCATTCGGGGCGTACGCCGCTCCACCGCACACCCCTCACCCGCTCATGGCACTCCCGCAGCAGGGGGCCAGCACTCCGGGAGTGGGAGGGAGTGCGGCTGTTGCGCAGCAGCAGCAACAACAGAAGAAGAAGGGAGGAGGGAGGAGGACGAAGGAGGAGGCGGCGGCGGAGGTAAATTTGGATACTCACTGACTCATCATCGCTCTTCATCCTCGCAGTCATTCTTGTCATCCTAACTCGCTCGACTGAGCAACTCACTCCCTCATTCACATGCCGCGTTTCTTGCTCTCGTCTCACTTTGCCCGCTCAACGAGTCTGTCCTCCACCACACTCTGTGACTCAGTTGCTCCCTCATCATCTCTGGTGCCGCAACTCCTCACACATTATGCAACTCTCTCACTTACTGACTCGCTCGTTGGCTCACGCACCGACCTACCAGCTCGCTCATCGACCCGCGCGACGGGTTGTCCTAACTCTCGGGTACTCACGCAGTACGCGCTCAGTTATCATTCGTTCATGCATCACTTCGATCGATTCCGCCGACTCACTGATTACTCAAGAAGCTCACCCAACTTCAGATGAGCAAGTTGACGGCTGCAGAGCAAGCCAAGAAGGTCAAGAGACGAGAAAGGAACAAGGAAGCCGCCGCCAGGTGTCGCCAGCGTCGCCTCGACCAGATGGCCACTCTCCAGGCGGTATATTATGATTCTCTAGAGTCTTGCGCGCCAAATTCGAAAGTTCAAATGTCGAACAACTCTTCAGCAAGTCGACAGGCTGACCGCAGAGAACGCGCGCAAGGACGCCGAGATCCGCGCTCTGACGGAACAGAAGCGCCAACTGGAAATGGTTTGCTTTTCAGCGATTTAAATTTTGAATTCCCGACTACCGTGCCCCCTTCTCCGCGTCAGCTACTCAAGAAGCACAACTGCCGGGTGTCGTCCTGTCATCTGAGCGCTCCCGCCGTCGTCACAACCACTCAGCCGCCGCTCTCGACGCAGAGCGTGACTCCTACCGTCACCATCTCCATTGGAGAGTCGAAACCTGAGCCGGCCACTCCTGTCTACGAGGAGCAGAACAACCCCAGGAAACTCTCACCATCCAGACCGGGATCTTTGAACTTCGGAGCCAGCTTGGGTAAGTGATAGTGTGCGTGCGTGCGTGCGTGCGTGCGTGCGTGCGTGCGAGCGAGCGAGCGTGGGCGCGTGCGTGCGTGCGTGCGTGCGTGCGTGCGTGCTTGCGTGCGTGCGTGCGTGCTTGCGTGCGTGCGTGCTTGCGTGCGTGCGTGCGTGCGTGCTTGCGTGCGTGCAGACTACCCACATCTATTTCCATCTACAGGCTCCACTCTCGAGCCCGTGTCCGAAGCGGAAGCGGTGGCAGCATTTTTCGGCAACTCTTCTTCTGCCACCAGCAGTTCCCTTTTGGGTATGAAGACTGGTCTGACGCCCGAGACCAACCTCGACGTCAAGGGCCTCTTTAGGGCCGGCGCGACCAATTGATAAAACGCGCACCCGAACGCGCAATTTGAACTTGAAGTGCGCACAATGACTAATCGACGCACCACGCGCATCCCCCCCCCTCCCCCCTCGTTTGCCACGCACAACAGCGCGCAGACTGGCAACTGATGGCGCGTGGTGCGTCGATTATGTACGCGTTGACAGTTTTGTACTCTCCACTAGGGTTCTAGTCGTACGCCACAATGTGAGCCTCGCTGCGATTTCCTTTGGTGTGGCTACTTGTCAAGAATGGCAATCATGCTGAAGTTGAACTAGTGCACTACTGAACTGAATACAGCGACGGCGTTCGTTTAGTGTGATAAATTGATATGAGTTCCTGGAACGCTATGGCATCGATTTGAAAGATGTTTCGATAACGCCATATTTGGCGTTTCCCAAGCCAAATTAATAGCAAAATTTCAAAACTGATATCGATTATTATTACACTAAACGGCACGGCCCCACGCCATACACATATCCCATAAAGGACGGTTACGGCCCATTTGGACCGGGGTGGTTGGGCCGAAAAAGGTTGGTAGTTATTTTCCAAAATTTTTTTGCGGAAAAGGTTGGTATGTATTTTCGACCCCCTCTTGGTAGTTTTTTTTTCCACTCTGATTTCCAAAATTTGACATACCAAGCATTCTGGACGTGAAATCCTAAGATCGCGTCTTGGTGCACCAATTTGATGGCACACTTGGTAGGTAAATAACCTGTCACGGACTTGGTGGTTTTTTTCTGTGGTAAGGCTTACAGTATATGATATGGCTTATAAACTCTTCCACTGATTGGCATAGGGGAGCTTATTGGATGGGGGGTGCTTATTCGAGAGGGGCACTTATTTTCTCAACCTCACTCTAGGAGGGGTGCTTATTAGAGGGGGGGGGGGTGCTTATTCGAGGGAGAGGCGCTTATTTTATATCAGCTTACATCTGGGTGGTGTGCTGATTGGATTGGTGGGGGGGGGGGGGCGCTTATTCGAGGGGGGTGCTTATTTTCTTAACCTCTCCCTAAGAGGGGTGCTCATTGGAGGTGGGGGGAAGGGGTTATTTGAGGGGGCGCTTATTATCTCAATGTCTCTCTAGGAGAGGTGCTTATTGGAGGGGGGTGCTTATTCGAGGTGGTGCTTATTTTCTCGCCTCCCTATAGGAAGGGTGCTTATTGGATGGGGGGGGGGGTGCTTATTCTAGGGGGACGCTTATATTCTTGACGGTTTACGCCCAGTTCCCCCCTTCCCCTGTCCCCCTTTCCCACTTCCCCGCGTCCCATTTCCCCCTTTTCCCAGTTCCCCCCTTCCCAGTTCCCCCCTTCCCACTTCCCCCTTTTCCCAGTTCCCCCCTTTTCCAGTTCCCCCTTACCCAGTTCCGAAACATTCTCACAAGTTATTCCCCCGCCACCCCCGCCACAATTCAATAGATCTGACCCCGAGTCGGAATCCTAATCGTAAGCACAAGCCTAAGCCTGGACCTGAGCCTGAGCGTAAGCATAAGTCTAAGCCTAGGCCTAAACCACAGCCTAAGCCTGAACCTGAGCCTGAGAGTAAGCATAAGTCTAAGCCTAGGCCACAGCTTAAGCCTGAACCTGAGTCTGAGCATGAGATAAGCATAAGTCTAAGCCTACGCCTGAACCTAAGCTTAAGCCTGAGCATAAGCCTGAGCCTATCCTGAGCACGAGCCTGAACCTGAGCATGAGCATGAGCGGTAGTCTGAGCCTAGCCTGAACTCTAACCAAGCCTAGCCAAATGTAAATCCTAGGCCTATGCTAATTTGCCTAATTATAAACTTTGAACATTCACTCAGATACTGCTGGAGGATTGGGAAAGGGGGGAACTGGTATAGGGGGTCGGGGGGAATTGAGAAAGGGGGGAAATGGGAAAGGGGGGAAATGGGAAAGGGGGAACTGGGAAGGGGGAACTGGGAAAGGGGGGAAGTGGGAAGGGGGGAAGTGGGAAGGGGGGAAATGGGAAGTGGGGAAATGGGAACACGCCATTCTTGACATCCCCTTAGGAGGGGTGCTTACTGGAGGGGGGGGGTGGTTATTCGACGGGGAGGCGCTTATTTTATTTCAGCTTCCCTCTTGGAGGTGTGCTCATTGGATTGGTGGGGGACTGTAGCTGTGCTACAGCTACAGTCAGAACCAGGTGTCCTAAAGTTTCCGACCGATTTGTTTCTTGAATAACTATTGCTAGGTACCAAATATTTGAGTGCGATATTTCGCATAAGAGAGGCAACACTGTGAATTTACATGTGCTGCATACCGAGTCGGCAGCGTACACTATGCTACCAGTGCAAGGTAGAACTGACAACTTGGGGCTGTGCTACAGTTGCGTCGGATGAGATTGTAGAATAAATGCACGGTTGACGGTGTTGCACCAAGGTAAATTTATCATCAGCGGCGGCGGTGTGCGGCACCATTGTTGAGTCGAAGAGAGGTGGAAACGAAACGAGATCTGCACGCACACCCATGTAAAGTGTGTTGCAAACCATCTGGCACGGGTCGGGCTAAGCGACGGAACGTTTCAAGGGGCAACAAGTCTCTTTTAAAAAGTGGAGTGGTTTTGAGCTTTGAATTTTTACTGAGATTGTAGCAAGGCTGTTTCCGGTTTCGTGCAGCGTCTTTGACTCTCCTCGCGACTACTCTTTTTTTTGGAGTGGTCTTGCTACGCAACATTGGTATCGCTCGGGTTTAATTCTTTACACCAAGAAAATCATCTTTTCAGACTGAATTTAAAAAAAAGACACTGGAATCTAACGCAAAACTACAGGTTAATTGTAAGCATGATTTGATGTTGGCTTGCAGCGAGCTCTTCAGCGATGTCAAGACCGCCGCTCTGCAACGCACGAGTGCCAAGATATAACAAACCAAAATCTGCAGTTTTCATCGCGTTTTGGTTACTGTAGCTTTATGTTTAAACTTGTGAAACTTTATGTTGCCGGATTCGTGCTCAGGAGCTCGAGCGCTTCACTTTGATATGCGATTTGACTAGCTTAGGTCAACTTTTGTTTTGAAACGGACCCCACTTTGGGATACTGTAGCGCGCGAGTTTCAAAACTTATTTCAGTTTTGAACACTCAGATGGCGAGAGTAGTCCGAGGGCTACCCGTCGATGTGTCGAACTCAACCCAGCGACGTCCGACAAGCGAGTTATTAAACCCCGAAGCAAGCGTGTCGTTTCCAATTTTCTGCAATGCACGAGTGCCAAGATATATCAAACCAAAATCTGCAGTTTTCATCGCGTTTTGGTTACTGTAGCCCTCTCATTGACCTTTTGAACCTTTTTGTTGTCGGATTCTTGCTCAGGAGGTCGAGCGCTTCATTTTGATATGCTATTCGACTAGGTTCGATAAAGTTTTGACTTTTCGCGTACACTACTTCGGGATGCTGTAGCGCGCAATTTTTAAAACTTGTTATTATTTCGACGTCACAGTTCGCGAGAGGAGTCCGAGGGCTACCTGTCGATGTGTCGAACTCAACCCAGCGACGTCAGACAAGCGAGTTATTAAGCCCGAAGCAAGCGTGTCGTTTCCAGTTTTCGACGCGTTTTGGTTACTGTAGCTCTCTGTTTAAACTTTTGAAACTTTTTGTTGTCGGATTCGTGCTCAGGAGCTCGAGCGCTTCACTTTGATATGCGATTTGACTAGCTTCGGTCAACTTTTGTCTTAAAATGGACCCTACTTTGGGATACTGTAGCGCGCGAGTTTGAAAACTTATTTTGGTTTCGACCACTCAGGTGGCTAGAGGAGTCCGCAGGCTACTCGACGATGTCTCAAACTCCACCCTACGGCACCAGACGAGCGAGTTATTAAGCCCGAAGCGAGCGTGACCCACGTACGTACGCACGCACGCACGTACGTACGTACGCACGCACGTACGCACGCAGAGCTCTTGATAGGGTTCGCTCGGCTGAGGCCGAGCGAACAAGTCTCTTTTAAAAAGCGGAGTGGTTTTGAGCTTTGACTTTTTACTGAGATTGTAGCAAGGCCCTTTCCGGTTTCGTGCAGCGTCTTTGACTCTCCTCGCGACTACACTTTTTGGAGTGGTCTTGCTGCGCAACATTGGTATCGCTCGGGTTTAATTCTTTAAACCAAGAAAATCATCTTTTCAGACTAAATTTAAATAAACACTGGAATCTAACGCAAAACTACAGGTTAATTGTGAGCATGATTTGATGCTGGCTTGCAGTGAGCTCTTCAGCGATGTCAAGATCGCTCCTCTGCAACGCACGAGTGCCAAGATATAACAAACCAAAGTCTGCAGTTTTCATCGCGTTTTGGTTACTGTAGCCCTCTCATTGACCTTTTGAAACTTTTTATTGTCGGATTCTTGCTCAGGAGGTCCAGCGCTTCATTTTGATATGCGATTCGACTAGGTTCGATGAAGTTTTGACTTTTCGCGGACATTACTTCGGGATACTGTAGCGCGCAATTCTTAAACTTGTTGTTATTTCGACGTCACAAGCAAGCGTGTCGTTTTCAGTTTTCGACGCGTTTTGGATACTGTAGCTCTCTAGTTAAACTTTTGAAACTTTTTTTGTTGGATTCGTGCTCAGGAGCTCGAGCGCTTTACTTTGATATGCGACTTGACTAGCTTTGGTCAACTTTTGTCTTAAAATGGACCCCACTTTGGGATACTGTAGCGCGCGAGTATGAAAATTTATTTCAGTTTTGAACACTCAGATGGCGAGAGTAGTCCCAGGGCTACTCGCCGATGTGTCGAACTCAACTCAGCGACGTCAGACAAGTGAGTTATTAAGCCCGAAGCAAGCGTGTCGTTTCCAGTTTTCGACGCGTTTTGGTTACTGTAGCTCTCTGTTTAAACTTTTGAAACTTTTTGTTGTCGGATTCGTGCTCAGGAGCTCGAGGGCTTCACTTTGATATGCGATTTGACTAGCTTCGGTCAACTTTTGTCTTAAAATGGACCCCACTTTGGGGTACTGTAGCGCGCGAGTTTGAAAACTTATTTCAGTTTTGAACACTCAGATGGCGAGAGGAGTCTGCAGGCTACTCGACGATGTCTCAAACTCCGCCCTACGACGTCGGACGAGCGAGTTATTAAGCCTGAAGCGAGCGTGACGTACGTACGCACGCACGCACGTACGTACGTACGTACGTACGTACAGTCCCGTCCGGAAATAACGCCTCGAAAAACGCGTTTGCGTTCTGAGCGCGTTTTCATGCAATATAGGGAAATTTCTTGCTTGAAAAGCGTCCCACGGATTGAAGACACATCGTGTTGGTTTGTTTGGCTTGTTTATGGCCTTGTATACGTATAGGTATTCTTTCCTTTCTTTGCTTTCTTCAAAATCTGTGAATTTCCAAAGCTAATTGAGTGTCGAAAATTTATGGGAATTCTGGTCGAAATGTGCGGTCATCTTGCGTCCTATAGTCGTAACAACCCTTAAAGACAAGTTTTCTATCCTTTTGACACACTCCGATTACCGAATTTGGCGTAGAACGCAACAAAACGCATCTCAGAACGCAAACGCGTTTTGAGAACGCAACAGGGCGTTATTTCCGGACGGGACTGTACGTACGTACGCACGCCGAGCTCTTGATAGGGTTCGCTCGGCTGAGGCCGAGCGAAAAAATAAGCATGCGAATTTGCAGTGCCAGGTAGTAGAACTGACAACTTGGAGACGTGATACAGTTGCGTAGGATAAGAGTGTAGAATGAATGCACGGTTGACGGTTTTGAACCAAGGTAAGTATATCCTCAGCGGCGGTGGTGTGCGGCGTCGTTTTTGAGTCCTTGGTGTGCACTGTGCATTGGAGGTTGAGCACAGGGATGAGGTGGGCGATGTTCAGTAACCAAATGTATCACGTGTTGGAACGCTAAAATGCTACTACACAAGCCGCTCTTTGCTGACATGGCAGTTGGCACGGTGTGCAACAATTGGTGGCATGTTCCAGCAAGAACAAATTCTATACAGTGGAAAGTTGCAATAGGCATGCCATAAACCTACACATTGAAACATTCCAAAACACTTATTCGGTAGTTTGTTCAATGTCCAATGGTGCATGCCAGCCGCCGCTGTCTTCACCATGAAGCATTTCTGTTTCGCCTTGCGGGCGGTTTCTGGATTACTGCAGCGCGACAACCTTGTAAATGGTTGATGACCACCATTATAGTCTTTTTAAATGAAAACTGAATGTTTCAACCAGTATCATTATTTGGTGTGTGCATTTAGATACTTACGTAGTTGCCTCCAGAATGTTAGAATTTACTTTTGTATTTGGTGTGGAGTCTCGCTGGTTATCTTTCATTTGGGTGTTGCACTCTACAGCTGTATTCCCTTCTTAGCTCTTCTTCTGAAACCTCTCTTCTGCACCTACACAGCATTGACTTGGTTCATCAATAGATAATAGTGAACCGTTTGTACTCCACCTCTGTTTGGCAGTCCACTAAGCAGTTAGGCATGATTGCATGTGGTTGTACCTAACATGCTGTAGTGTGTGAGAGTGGTTTTCTCTCTCCATTTGGTTAAACATGTGCTTGCAAGTTCCCACACATAGTGACTGATGCTCTTAGCATCTGACAATGGGCAACTCTCATGTGTCACGAAGAAGCAGCTGTTGTCAATGTTCTGATGGCTACTTAGTGTGTTGGATTTGTTGAAGCTGTGATAGCTGTAAACAGGTATGACTGCCTTTCCACTTTGCAAAATAGCATAGTTTATTTGACAAGTACTGGTATTCTTGTGATGTTTTGGACTGAGGCAAGAATGCAATGACATTAGTTACATTGGTGTATTGAACTAACTGGTGCTTTCAACAATTGGCTTCATTCTGAAGGCAGCCTAGAAATGCTGTGGTAATGCCCCCATTTCCCTTTGTTCACTCTCAAGTTGTTCATAACACCCATCCGCATCAGTGTGTATGTTGCTTTAGAAGCATGCTGCTGCCCAGAACTACTGGTTGTTAATGGTTGACGAACACCATCCATGGTCTTTTCAAAAGCTGAATGTTGTAACCAGTATTGTTAGTTAGTATGCACATTTAGATTTGTAGTTGCTTCCAGAATGTTAGAATGCATGTTCATATTTGGTGTGGAGTCACTCTGCTTATCTTTCATTTGGGTGTTGCACTCCACAGCTGTATTCCCTTCTTAGCTCTTCTTCTGAAACCTCTCTTCTGCACCTACACAGCATTGACTTGGTTCATCAATAGATAATAGTGTTACGTTTGTACTCCACCTCTGTTTGGCAGTCCACTAAGCAGTTAGGCATGATTGCATGTGGTTGTACCTAACATGCTGTAGTGTGTGAGAGTGGTTTTTTCTCTCCATTTGGTTAAACATGTGCTTGCAAGTTCCCACGCATAGTGACTGATGCTCTTAGCATCTGACAATGGGCAACTCTCATGTGTCACAAAGAAGCAGCTGTTGTCAATGTTCTGATGGCTACTTAGTGTGTTGGATTTGTTGAAGCTGTGATAGCTGTAAACAGGTATGACTGCCTTTCCACTTTGCAAAATAGCATAGTTTATTTGACAAGTACTGGTATTCTTGTGATGTTTTGGACTGAGGCAAGAAAGCAATGATGTTAGTTTCAATTGTGTATTGAACTAACTGGTGTTTTCAACAATTGGCTTCTTTCTGAAGGCAGCCTAAAGATGCAGTGGTAATGCACCCATTTCCCTTTGTTTACTCTCAAGTTGTTCATAACACCCACCCACCTCAGTGTGTATGTTGCTTCAGAAGCATGCTGCTGCCCAGAACTACTGGTTGTTAATGGTTGACGAACACCATCCATGGTCTCAACCAGTATTGTTAGTTAGTATGCACATTTAGATTTGTAGTTGCTTCCAGAATGTTAGAATGCATGTTTATATTCGGTGTGGAGTCACTCTGGTTATCTTTCATTTGGGTGTTGCACTCCACAGCTGTATTCCCTTTTTTCGCTTGGCCTCAGCCGAGCGAACCATATCAAGAGCTCGGCGTGCGTGCGTGCGTACGTACGTGCGTACGTGCGTACGTGCGTACGTACGTACGTACGTACGTACGTCACGCTCGCTTCGGGCTTAATAACTCGCTCGTCCGACGTCGTAGGATGGAGTTTGAGACATCGGCGAGTAGCCCGCGGACTCCTCTAGCCACCTGAGTAGTCAAACCACAAATAAGTTTTCAAACTCGCGCGCTACAGTATCCCAAAGTGAGGTCCATTTTGAGACAAAAGTTGACCGAAGCTAGTCAAATCGCATATCAAAGTGAAGCGCTCGAGCTCCTGAGCACGAATCCGACAACGAAAAGTTTCAAAAGTTTAAACAGCGAGCTACAGTAACCAAAACGCGTCGAAGACTGGAAACGACACGCTTGCTTCGGGCTTAATAACTCGCTTGTCTGACGTCGCTGGGTTGAGTTCGACACATCGACGGGTAGCCCTCGGACTACTCTCGCCATCTGAGTGTTCAAAACTGAAATAAGTTTTCAAACTCGCGCGCTACAGTATCCCAAAGTGAGGTCCATTTTGAGACAAAAGTTGACCGAAGCTAGTCAAATCGCATATCAAAGTGAAGCGCTCGAGCTCCTGAGCACGAATCCGACAACAAAAAGTTTTCAAAGTTTAAACAGAGAGCTACAGTAACCAAAACGCGTCGAAAACTGGAAACGACACACTTGCTTCGGGCTTAATAACTCGCTTGTCTGATGTCGCTGGGTTGAGTTCGACACATCGACGGGTAGCCCTCGGAGTACTCTCGCGAACTGTGACGTCGAAATAATAACAAGTTTTAGAAATTGCGCGCTACAGTATCCCGAAGTAATGTCCGCGAAAAGTCAAAACTTCATCGAACCTAGTCGAATCGCATATCAAAATGAAGCGCTCGACCTCCTGAGCAAGAACCCGACAACAAAAAATTTCAACAGGTCATTGAGAGGGCTACAGTAACCAAAACGCGATGAAAACTGCAGATTTTGGTTTGTTATATCTTGGCACTCGTGCGTTGCAGAGCGGCGGTCTTGACATCGCTGAAGAGCTCACTGCAAGCCAACATCAAATCATGCTCACAATTAACCTGTAGTTTTGCGTTAGATTCCACCGTCTTTTTTAAAATTTAGTCTGAAAAGATGATTTTCTTAGTGTAAAGAATTAAACCCGAGCGATACCAATGTTGCGTAGCAAGACCACTCCAAAAAGTGTAGTCGCGAGGAGAGTCAAAGACGCTGCACGAAACCGGAAAAGGCCTTGATACAATCTCAGTAAAAATTCAAAGCTCAAAACCACTCCGCTTTTTAAAAGAGACTTGTTAGCTCTTCTTCTGAAACCTCTCTTCTGCACCTACACAGCATTGACTTGGTTCATCAATTGATAATAGTGTTATGTTTGTACTCCACCTCTGTTTGGCAGTCCACTAAGCAGTTAGGCATGATTGCATGTGGTTGTACCTAACATGCTGTAGTGTGTGAGCATGGTTTTCTCCCCCATTTGGTTAACCATGTGCTTGCAAGTTCCCACACATAGTGAATGATGCTCTTAGCATCTGACAATGGGCAACTCTCATGTGTCAACAAGAAGCAGCTGTTGTCAATGTGCTGATGGCTACTTAGTGTGTTGGATTTGTTGAAGTTTGCTTTGTTGAACCAAGTGTGAATACATAGGTGCAGACATGCGCAACCAAACAATTTAACATGATTGTTAATCATGGAGCTGTAAGGACAGGAATATCTGCCAATACTTTTGGCATCAATGGACATTTTCCTCATTGTCTCACCCAACCAAACCACATCATCGACATATGTAGACTACACTGGTCACTACAATGGGTAGACTAGGAAGCAAGTGATGGGAATGGAATGTTTCTAAAGTGGAGGTTTTTGTCATGGCAATTTGCAAATTTCTATTGTCTAGAATTTGTTTGTGTTGGTACCATACCAACTGTCATGTGTTATTGAAGAGAGGTGTAGCCATGTAGTATTGTCTACAGTGTTTTGCAACCACGACTCTGCTATATTTACAGCACTAATGTGGCGGCCGAAGTTATGTGACAAGAATGCTAGAAACAGAGATTGCCATATAGCTGTGAACAGGTATGACTGCCTTTCCACTTTGCAAAATAGCATAGTTTATTTGACAAGTACTGGTATTCTTGTGGTGTTTTGGACTGAGGCAAGAATGCAATGACATTAGTTTCAATTGTGTATTGAACTAACTGGTGTTTTCAACAATTGGTTTCTTTCTGAAGGCAGATAGAAATGCTGTGGCAATGCCCCCATTTCCCTTTGTTCACTCTCAAGTTGTTCATAACACCCACCCGCATCAGTGTGTGTGTTGCTTTAGAAGCATGCTGCTGCCCAGAACTACTGGTTGTTAATGGTTGACGAACACCATCCATGGTCTTTTCAAAAGCTGAATGTTTCAACCAGTGTTGTTAGTTAGTATGCACATTAAGATTTGTAGTTGCTTCCAGAATGATAGAATGCATGTTCATATTTGGTGTGGAGTCACGCTGGTTATCTTTCATTTGGGTGTTGCACTCTACAGCTGTATTCCCTTCTTAGCTCTTCTTCTGAAACCTCTCTTCTGCACCTACACAGCATTGACTTGGTTCATCAATAGATAATAGTGTTACGTTTGTACTCCACCTCTGTTTGGCAGTCCACTAAGCAGTTAGGCATGATTGCATGTGGTTGTACCTAACATGCTGTAGTGTGTGAGAGTGGTTTTCTCTCTCCATTTGGTTAACCATGTGCTTGCAAGTTCCCACACATAGTGACTGATGCTCTTAGCATCTGACAATGGGCAACTCTTATGTGTCACAAAGAAGCAGCTGTTGTCAATGTGCTGATGGCTACTTAGTGTGTTGGATTTGTGAAGCTGTGATAGCTGTGAACAGGTATGACTGCCTTTCCACTTTGCAAAATAGCATAGTTTATTTGACAAGTACTGGTATTCTTGTGGTGTTTTGGACTGAGGCAAGAATGCAATGACATTAGTTTCAATTGTGTATTGAACTAACTGGTGTTTTCAACAGTTGGCTTCTTTCTGAAGGCAGCCTAGAAATGCTGTGGTAATGCCCCCATTTCCCTTTGTTCACTCTCAAGTTGTTCACAACACCCACCCGCATCAGTGTGTATGTTGCTTCAGAAGCATGCTGCTGCCCAGAAGTACTGGTTGTTAATGGTTGACGAACACCAGCCATGGTCTTTTTAAAAGCTGAATGTTTCAACCAGTATTGTTAGTTAGTATGTGCATTTAGATTTGTAGTTGCCTCCAGAATGTTAGAATGCATATTCATATTTGGTGTGGAGTCACACTGGTTATCTTTCATTTGGGTGTTGCTCTCCACAGCTATATTCCCTTCTTTGCTCTTCTTCTGAAACCTCTTTTCTGCACCTACACAGCATTGGCTTGGTTCATCCATAAATAATAGTGTTAAGTTTGTACTCCTCCTCTGTTTGGCAGTCCACAAAGCAGTTAGGCATGATTGCATGTGGTTGTACCTAACATGCTGTAGTGTGTGAGTGTGGTTTTTTCCCCCATTTGGTTAACCATGTGCTTGCAAGTTCCCACACATAGTGACTGATGCTCTTAGCATCTGACAATGGGCAACTCTTATGTGTCACCAAGAAGCAGCTGTTGTCAATGTGCTGATGGCTACTTAGTGTGTTGGATTTGTGAAGCTGTGATAGCTGTGAACAGGTATGACTGCCTTTCCACTTTGCAAAATAGCATAGTTTATTTGACAAGTACTGGTATTCTTGTGATGTTTTGGACTGAGGCAAGAAAGCAATGACATTAGTTTCAATTGTGTATTGAACTAACTGGTGTTTTCAACAATTGGCTTCTTTCTGAAGGCAGCCTAAAGATGCAGTGGTAATGCACCCATTTCCCTTTGTTTACTCTCAAGTTGTTCATAACACCCACCCACCTCAGTGTGTATGTTGCTTTAGAAGCATGCTGCTGCCCAGAACTACTGGTTGTTAATGGTTGACGAACACCATCCATGGATTTTTCAAAAGCTGAATGTTTCAACCAGTATTGTTAGTTAGTATGCACATATAGATTTATAGTTGCTTCCAGAATGTTAGAATGCATGTTCATATTTGGTGTGGAGTCACTCTGGTTATCTTTCATTTGGGTGTTGCTCTCCACAGCTGTATTCCCTTCTTTGCTCTTCTTCTGAAACCTCTTTTCTGCACCTACACAGCATTGACTTGGTTCATCAATAGATAATAGTATTAAGTTTGTACTCCACCTCTGTTTGGCAGTCCACAAAGCAGTTAGGCATGATTGCATGTGGTTGTACCTAACATGCTGTAGTGTGTGAGCATGGTTTTCTCCCCCATTTGGTTAACCATGTGCTTGCAAGTTCCCACACATAGTGACTGATGCTCTTAGCATCTGACAATGGGCAACTCTCATGTGTCACCAAGAAGCAGCTGTTGTCAATGTGCTGATGGCTACTTAGTGTGTTGGATTTGTTGAAGTTTGCTTTGTTGAACCAAGTGTGAAATACATAGGTGCAGACATGTGCAACCAAACAATTTAACATGATTGTTAATCATGGAGCTGTGAGGACAGGAATATCTGCCATTACTCTTTGGCATCAATGGACATTTTCTTCATTGTCTCACCCAAACCACATCATCAACATAGACTACACTGGTCACTACAATGGGTAGACTAGGAAGCAAGTAATTTCAAAGTGGAGGTTTATGTCATGGCAACTTGCAAATTTCTATTGTGTAGGATTTGTTTGTGTTGGTACCATACCAACTGTCATGTGTAATTGATGAGCAGTGTAGCCATGTAGTACTGTCTACAGTGTTTTGCAACCATGACTCTGCTATATTTACAGCACTAATGTGGCGGCCAAAGTTATGTGACAGGAATGCTAGAAACAGAGATTGCCATATAGCTGTGAACAGGTATGACTGCCTTTCCACTTTGCAAAATAGCATAGTTTATTTGACAAGTACTGGTATTCTTGTGGTGTTTTGGACTGAGGCAAGAATGCAATGACATTAGTTTCAATTGTGTATTGAACTAACTGGTGTTTTCAACAATTGGCTTCTTTCTGAAGGCAGCCTAGAAATGCTGTGGTAATGCCCCCATTTCCCTTTGTTCACTCTCAAGTTGTTCATAACACCCACCCGCATCAGTGTGTATGTTGCTTCAGAAGCATGCTGCTGCCCAGAACTACTGGTTGTTAATGGTTGACGAACACCAGCCATGGTCTTTTCAAAAGCTGAATGTTTCAACCAGTATTGTTAGTTAGTATGCACATTTAGATTTGTAGTTGCTTCCAGGATGTTAGAATGCATGTTCATATTTGGTGTGGAGTCACGCTGGTTGTCTTTCGCTTGGGTGTTGCACTCCACAGCTGTATTCCCTTCTTAGCTCTTCTTCTGAAACCTCTCTTCTGCACCTACACAGCATTGACTTGGTTCATCAATAGATAATAGTGTTACGTTTGTACTCCACCTCTGTTTGGCAGTCCACTAAGCAGTTAGGCATGATTGCATGTGGTTGTACCTAACATGCTGTAGTGTGTGAGAGTGGTTTTCTCTCTCCATTTGGTTAACCATGTGCTTGCGTTTTCACACATAGTGATTGATGCTCTCAGCAGCTGACAATGGGGAGCTCCCATGTGTCGCAAAGAAGGAGCTGTTGTTGATGGCGTGGTGGCGGCTGGGTGTGGTGTGGGTGTGGTGGGGTGGTGCAGGTGTGGAAGGGTGAGTCCCCGTGGGGGGGTCTGGGGCACGAAGCGCCACCTATCAAATAACCACCCCCCACTTTCAATAAACCTCCCTACTTAGAAGTGGGAAAAACAAACCACGCCGCTGTGTTTTTGGTTGGATTATTTTATATGAAAGAGTATCGTTTTTTTTCCCTAGTTAAATTTTGGTTTTTAGCCATGGACCGTTACCAAAAAAAACCATTCCAGTTAATTGGTGCCGTTCCTGCCTACCTGTGCATTTTTTCCGGAACCAAGTATATCTCAAAACTTTTTGTTTTTTGTGTTTGGGGGGCGGGGGACGGCGGGCTTGGTATTACAAAACCCACCGATTTATAACAACTTTTTTGGTATGCATTTTATTGTAGCACCAACAATTCATGTAACCGTCCTTTAAGGGCTATCCGTAGAGCCTAAGACCTCCGCTTTACAAGTTTCCAACGCCGATATCTGAGAGCGTTACGCACGCACGCACAGACGGACGCACGCACGCACGCCGAGCTCCGTATGGTGTCGTCCGCCTGAGGGCGGCCGAACAAGCTCCGGTATTAAAAAGTTGAGTTTGTATTCTGACTGACATTGCAAAGAGTTGCGTTCTTTCTGCAGAGAGTGCGAGAGTTCATCGCCCGCATGCTCCGCTTCATGAGCCCCCGCTTCGCAAGAGGGTATTGCATAGCAATATTGATTTCGCCCGCGATTTGGCTTTTAGAGCAAGAACATCCCTCTTTCAAGCAACGCTTTTAAAAAAGTGACAAAAACTTGCAAAAGTTTTGGCGAACAATTGACAGAGCACAAAACAGCACACTACGAGCAATCAAACCGTGTCGCACTTCTGTCTATGTTGCAAAGAGCGATCTTAGCGTCAATATTCCGAGAATGGCGTTTTCCGCGGTGCGCGATTGCGTAATTGAACAAACTTTTGTAGCCGCATGAAAGAGCACGCCGAGAGCTTTCACCTGACGTGTCGATTGCGGCTCTACGACGTAAGACGAGCCAGTTAGAGCCGTTTTGTGCTTTTGCACCTTCGAGTTACTGTAACTCGCGAAATTCAAACTTTTGAGTTTCGACCAATGGGACAACAAATGATCAGTGAGTCGGGAGCTATCCAAAAAGCTCGAGATAGTCTCTCTACGACGCAAGTTGAGCGAGTTAGAGCGATCTTAGCGTCAAATTCCCGAAAATGGCGTTTTCAGCGGTGCGTGTTTGCGTAATTGAACAAAGTTTTGTAGCCGCATGAAAGAGCACGTCGAGAGCTTTCACCTGCCGTGTCGATTGCCGCTCTACGACGTAAGACGAGCGAGCTAGAGCCGTTTTGCGTTTTCACCTTCGGGTTACTGTAGCGCGCGCAATCCAAACTTTTGAACTTCGAAACCTCTTAGCTGAATGATCAGTGAGTCGAGACCTATCCGTAGAGCCCAAGATCTCCGCTCTACGACTTTCCAACGCCGAGATCTGAGAGCGTGACGCACGCACGCACGTACGTACGTACGTACGGACGCACGCACGCCGAGCTCTCGTAGGGTGTCGCCCGCCTGAGGGCGGGCGAAAAAATGCCGCCCCTCTAGGTCGACGCGTTCCCGGGTGCATAATTTTTTTCATATGCCATTTTTTCGCCGCGCCTCAGCGCGGCGAGGTGTATATATACGGATGACAATGTCTGTCTGTGTGTCTGTGTGTGTGTGTTTCCGTCGCACCGAAGTAAAGTCAGTGACATATGTGGTCAAGTAGAGTCGATGTCGCTGAGTACGGCTCCGATGTCCGTTTCTGTTGCTAATTTCGCATTTTCGAGATATTCGCAATTAAAATTCGAAAATGTCGAAAATCGACTTTTTTGTCTCATGTGCTAGCCGCGAAATTTCTTCAGAAACGGAAGGAGCATGGACCGCGGATAATTTGTAACACCAAAGAAATTTTTTGCAGATGCGGAATTTAATAGAAATACGCGATTGTTTGTCAAAATTGCATAAATTGACTAAAATGCAAAGTCATTTAGTGACAAATGTGAATGCAGAAATGGAAAGGTCGCATGCCGATAAGAATTTGTGACATAGTTTTAAAGTTTTTAAAAATTGCAATTTCGAGATATTTTCAATCAAAATATGAAAATGTCGAAAATCGACTTTTTCACCTGATGATATAGCGGCGAAATTTCTTCAGAAATGGAAAGAGTATAGACTGCGGATAATTTGTAACGCAAGAGAAATTTATTGCAAATGTGGAATTTAATAGAAATACGTGATTATTTTTCAAATTCCATAAATCAACAAAATAGACCGTCGTTTTTTGACGAATTTGAACGCAGAAATGGTAAGGCCGTATGCCAATAAGAATTTGTGACATAGTTTTACAGTTTTAATAAATTCAAATTTGGAGATATTAGAATTAAAATTTAAAAAAATCTCAAAATCGATATTTTTGTCTGATGGCCAGAACAGCTGTTTATTGATGAATGTGCACTCGGAAACAGAAATGCGTACGCTGAAAACAGGAATTCGCTCGCACCAAACTTTTGGCAAGGTTTTTGGTGGATGTAACGTTTTCACACAGGTAGGAAACACCAG
The DNA here is from genome assembly GCA_030248115.1 of Linhomoeus sp. GSCO2_2. Taxonomy (NCBI): domain Eukaryota; kingdom Metazoa; phylum Nematoda; class Chromadorea; order Monhysterida; family Linhomoeidae; genus Linhomoeus; species Linhomoeus sp. GSCO2_2. The sequence continues at coordinate 6,251 of JASAMZ010003996.1, read as the reverse complement.
ATAAACGGCGTCGTATCATGCCGATAACATATAGCGAACGCGGCGATATCACTGAGCTTCAGATCAGCTGTACAGACAACCGTATCGTGGGGATAGGTGCACTTGGCATTAAGGTACACATTCTCAAGACACTTTCTCCAGATGCGGCTAACGTTGTGTACAAAGTTCACTATACTGTTCACCAAAATTCGACAGACACAAAGTATAGGTTGAACTTTTTACACACACAGCTTGTTTCGCCGCGCCTCAGCGCGGCGATGTGTATATATACAGATGACGATGTGTAGTCCGCGAACATTTTTGTCCTGCCGAAGCAAAACACGTGACAGATGGCGTCAGGTAGAGTCGATGTCGCCGATTACGGATCCGATGAGATTTGCTGTTGCTAATTTCAAAATGAGTGTGGGTGTAACGTTTGAAGTTTGAAGTTTTTCGACAAATTATCTCTATTTGCAATGTTACGGTGCTTACGGGGCATATCACGTGCTAAAGCACCGTAGTCTGCTGAATAGACGCCAACTGAGAGTATAAGAGCGCCGTTTTGAGGAATGCTGTGATGCGACAGCATGGCGTAGGCGGGAAAGCCGCCGGATCGCGCGCAAAAACGTGCGAGCCGACCGAGGTTCGATCCTCGGCGATCCTTTTGCTTTTTTGCTGCGCTTTATTCTGGTTTTGTCATTTACGTTTTGACGCCGAATAGCCAAACCACCATCGGCGTAGCGCCTTCGGGTTTCTGCACGTCAGCAAATGCTACCTGTTTCAATGCTACCGGTAGCGAGTTTCGTTGAAGACTATACCTACGCTCACACCACCACCCCGTCGATTGGCATCTTGTCACACGATGGCGTCGATAACACCCAGCGCAGTGTTGGCGTCCGTTTGCGTTGCTGAGTCATCGTCGTAGTCGCGTCCAGTTGCTCCAAAAGTGGGCCAAGTTGTTTACCGAGCCTCGAAGCTCTGATCGTTGTGTTCAGAAGCTAGCAAGTTTCCATCTTTGGCAAGTTTTTTTGTTGGATGTGAGGATTTCACACAGCTGGAAACTTTAGATCAACGGCGTCGTATCATGCCGATAACATATAGCGAACGCGGCGATATCACTGATCACTTAGATCAGCTGTACAGACAACCGTATCGTGGTAATAGCTGCACTTGGTTTATAGCAGACTTTCTCAAGCTAATTTCTCCAGATGCGGCTAATGATGTGCATTAAGTTCACTATACTGTTCACCAAGATTTGACAGACACAAGGTATAGGTTGAACTTTTTACACACACAGCTTGTTGGCACTCCGCTTTGCAAAAGCAGGAGTGCTATAGGGGGCGTCGGATTGAACAGAATCATCTTACCAAGCTTTCTCGCGCTACACAAATCGGATCGCCAAGCGGTTTTTTGCGTTAGATAGGTTGAGTCGACGCGCTGCCTGGACAAGAAACTAGAAAATTCCGGCAGTGGAAGAATTTTGCGAAAATTCAAAAATTCAAATTTTTGCTAAGTAAAAAAAAAACAATACGCCATAACTCTCGTAAAAGTGGGTCGATTTTAATGATTTTTGGATATGTGGTAGGCCCTTGGATGTTCTTCAGAGCAAGACCGGAACGGGCTCCCTCAGGTGGTCCGACGCGGGAGTACGGTAGAAAATTTGAATTTTCAAATCTTTTTCCGACCTTTAAAAAATCGGAACTCGAGTTTGCGACGGCGGATCCTCATCAACTAAATTTTTAGTTCCGCGCATTTATATTACCTTTCGTTTGAGACCAAAACCGCCGAGATCGCTGGCGTCGTTCATGAGCTACGCGGAAACAAAGGTCCCGGGTCCCGAGCGGAAAATTGGGATTTTCGACTTTGAGTGGATTTTTGGGCTGGAAAGCGTGCCGTTAGCCGCAAATTGACCATTGCAACGTGTTCTACGTCAAAAGTTGGTCTAGACGAAGTGTCTTGACCGCTTTGAGATGCCGTACCCTGGCCGCGTCGAATTTTTGGATCCCTGGGTCAAATTTTCGAAATTGAGTTTTCACGTGTTTCGGGGGTATTCGACGACGCTGAACGCGAATCCGGCGTTTGTTTTGCGATTTCGGACGCCTTTACCCTTATTTCGGCGCCCGGCCGGCCAAAAATTGGGTCCCGGGGTCGAATTTTCAAAATTGAGATGACAGTTGTTTCTGGGCTTTCTGATGCCGCAGAACACGAATCCGACGTTTGTTTTGCGTTTTGAGTTTCATTTAGCCTGCTTTGGGAGTCAGAACACGCCCCAAACATGCCCAAACTTGACCGAACATGTTCAAACTTGTCCAAATATGTCCAAACACGTTCAAACACGTCCAAACTTGTCCAAACTTGTTCGAACATTGTCGGCGACACTGAACACGAGTTTGACGTTTTCGTGAAGGATTATTACCGAGTAGTGAGACGCGAACAGTCTGCTTTGCTTTGAAACAAGCGGAGTGCCACCCTGAAGGTCCCCTTCAGCGTTCAACTAGTTTACAAAATTCAGAAAGCAGGCCGCAATAAACCGCAGAACGTATACGGTAGTCAGGACGTCACTACCACTAGTAGCAAGGCCAGCGCAACAGTGCGGAGTGATAGTATCGACAGGTGCAATGCACACCACCACATACACAGTACTACAGGTATGCAGCAGAGCTGGTGACCGTGCTACTAGCGCAGTTCACGTGTCATCTAACGCCTCTCATTTCCATTCCACCATTTCTTGATATTTGTTCCACAAACGCCTATACTGTGTGTCTTTGATTAAAAATACCTACCTATGCCGCCTACAGTCGCCTGGATGACGCCTCTCGTTGTCTGTACTGCACTGTCGACACAAAATGAGTACAATGATTGCAACGCACAACGATTTCGTCATGGAGTTCAGAGTGATTCCTGCATATACACTTTGACTTGGTCTGCACGGTTGCTTTTCAAATGGGATCGCCTCGAAACGACGACGACTCCGTACATAGCTGCGAATTTGCTTTGGCTTTTGTAGTGAGAAGCGTTCGAATCCACAAAGTGGATTGGCGGCGGGCGGTCACCACGTTTGTTTCAAAATTGCGGCCGCCGAGGAAGCGAGTGGCGTGTGCGATTTCGAATCTGATCGTAGACTGCGTGTCAGTGAGTGGGCGGGCGCTTTGAGGAGGACTGGCACAAAATGCGTCACGCCACACAGAGTCGAGTACCTCTCCTCGGACAAGGAAGACGCTGCTCTTTCTGGTATTGTTTGTTACAGTCTTGCGATTGCGCCAGGAATGTGGCGAATTGTGCCTGAGATTTGCTCTATTTCTTCATCGAATCGTCAGGTCCACTGAGCGCCTTCTCAATGGAGGAGAGGACATGGGAGGGAGCCGCGCAAGAACATCTCCAACTCCAACTGCTACGCCTACTTGGAGTTCGTCGAAACGTATACCCAATTCGGTTAGAGTGATTGTTAGATGGCAGCAAAACTCTCACGGCGCCTGCGTCTTCCCTAGCCATTTCTCAAGTAGTCTGTGTAGCAGAGAATCGGCCGTGACACGCTCATCTTCAGAGCGGCGAGCCTTCGTCCCGAGGAGGTCTGAGCAGTGGTGGTGGTCGTCGTCGGTCGCTCTGTCACATAGGTAGGTGTAGGCCACCCGGAGGCCAAGGGGGGGGGGGGGGGGGGGGGGGGGGTCCCGGGACCCGGGAAAGTCAATTTAGAAAGGCCAAAAATATGCGCAAGAACACCTTATTTCGGTCAAAAACGCTAATTTGTGCATAAATAGACGAAATATAGCGCCACAGGCGAAAATTTGGACAAATAAGACCAAATACTACCAAAAATGCAAGAAAATTTCTTAAATTTCCAGATTTTTTTCGAATTTCGGATACCAGGAGGGTCTCCGGGATAATTTCCTGAGGGCCATGGCCAAACCCCCCCCCCCCCCCCCCCCCCCGCCTGCACCAATGCTCAGTCAGCGCCCTTCTTCCTCCACTCTGACCTCAACAACAGCCAAAGTGGGTGCAGAGGCCCATTTGCCAATTGGACTGCCCATTGGACGCCTTCTCGCCCATCGCGGGCTTCAACGATTCGCCACCTGAAACTGCGGTAGTGACCGATTCAGGTGCTTCAAGTGGTGTGCGAAATCCATGACAATTTGTTGATGGCTGTGGGCCAGGACTCTCACGTGGCCAACAGTGTGCGCCAGGAGTAAGAGAGTGCCTCTTTGGCACTCTACGAAATATGCGCAAATGATCTCATCCACGCCCTTCTATGTAAAACAGAGTGCCGATTGAATGGAGGCAGTTCTGACAGACGACATTAGTGATTGTACTGGCAATGCCGTCTGTGACACCACTGCTCTGTCATTCCTTTGCTGGCATGTCTGGCTGGCAGCGGAGCCAGACGGCAACGGCAGCACTCTTCTCCTGTCGTTGGTCTGGTCGTGCGAAGGCCTCAGGGACTGCTGCGTGGAAGAGACGCTATCTAATCGATCTGAAGACGTCGTCCAGTGCTGCGGGATCATTCGACACCTACATACTCTCTGACAATTGGACACCAGGACTGCGCTCACAGTGGTCAATCAGAGAACGACGCCCATAGGATGGACGCCATTGCTGTTGCTAGCAGTAGCAGCTATGTACCTGCGGCAGAGTCTGTCAACTGAGGGCCCTGCTGGACCATGGTGGGACTTCAGTGGTCTCAGGTGTGCTTCAGGTGTCATCACAACGATCCATCTTTCACTTCGTTTCAGGTGCGCGTCCAGAGCTGGCCACCAGACAGGGAATGAGCCTCGTCCACTTGGCAGTGCAGAGTTTCAGTCTGGATAAGGTGAGTAGGATGAATACACATGACTTCAAGAAGCAACAGATCTGTCATTGGAGTTTCAGTTTATCCATCAGTTTCAGTCAGTGGTCCGCGCCGAGGCCGAACTGCACTGTCCAGGACGCCTGGTCTCCAAAGGGCCCTGTGACAGCCGCACTCCCCTGCAGTTGTCTCCACTGAGGAACGACCACGTGGAAGAACTGCTGAAGCGCTGGCTGACGCGCCATTGGACCACTGGAGAAGCCCTCTTAGATGGATTCGTGTGGTAAGCTTGGACTGGTAGGCAGATTACTGATGGGGTGTGTCGTGTGGCCTCGTCAGAATGGCCCACACTCACTTTCAGAGAACTGAAGCCTCTTCTTCGCTTCCAAACCTGCGCTAGTGAGTGACTCTCTCCATCCACGTTCCTACAACTACCCAATGGCGCCGCGAGTCTGAAGGTGGGATAGTTGTTGGGCAATAGTTAGCCCCACTGAGAAGCGGCTTGCACGATGCGTTTGGTGTTTTCAGGGCGCTCGACCGGACATGTCGTCGGTTGCTGGTGTGTCGGTAGAAGCTTCCAATTGATGAGCCGTCAGTGTGTCCACTGGCCAATGGACCTGCGGTGGATTGGGACAGAAGCCTCGCCAGGTAGTAGCGGAGAATCTTCTGAAATGGCACTTCAACGTTCTAAAGTACGTCTTTTGCAGGGTCAATGTCAAGTCGCTGACTCTTCAGCAAGAAATGACTTCCCTCCACAAGTGACAGTTTGGAACGCAGAGAAAACGATTGAGAAGCGAGACGGTCGGTTGTGTTTGGTGTTCGAGACTTGAATGCGGAGATTTCTCGTTTGGGAAATTTTGTTTGCCCCCAGGCGACGTTGATTGGGCAGAGGTCGATTTGGTGCCGCGTTTGGTTCCCAGAAGACAGGCAGACCAATCGGAGAATCCCTTCGTCTTCTGGAGAATCAGACAGATATGATTGTGACTATGAAGAGTGGTGCGCACCGCTTTGGTTGTTACTGGACAGTAAGTTGGTGTGCTCGATTCTTGCAGTTCACTGGTGACGCTTCACGTTATAGGAAACGCTGTGCAGAGCTCTGTGTTCGTCTACCTCTACTCGCGCGCTAAATACTCTTGATCCCTTTCTGGAGGTTGAGCTAGTTGTGTTGGCTGTTTCAAATCCCGCGTACGGTACTTTTATTGATGGACACAGTGCGTTTTCGGCTATTTACCACGTGCGTTGGAAACGAAGTGAAGTGGTTCCTTCTTTGCTTTGCGCTGCGATTGGGAGGAGTTATTGGCGGCCTGTGCGTTGTCGGGCGCTCTACTTGTGTCCATGTCGATAGCTTGTGCGGTTACAACCTTCCCTTGTTCTGGCAGTTCCACTTGTCAGAACACGAAACGACTCTGCTGTACACTCGTACCGCCTGCTCTGCACAGAGAAGCAATACGCACTGAAGTCGAAGCGTAACGTTACAACGTATCGCTGTAAG
>JASAMZ010003994.1:0-15851 GCA_030248115.1 Linhomoeus sp. GSCO2_2 | reverse complement strand
TTTTTCGCCCGGCCTCAGCCGGGCGAACCCCTACGAGAGCTTATCGTGCGTGCGTCCGTCCGTTCGTTCGTCCGTCCGTTCGTAACGCTCTCAGATCTCGGCGTTGGAAAGTCGTAGGAAGGCGATCTTGGGCTCTACGGAAAGGTCTCGACTTACTGGTAATGTGCCTCGAGAAATCGGCGTTCAAAAGTTTGAATTGCGCGCGCTACAGTAACCCGAAGGTTCAAACTGAAAATGGCTATTTCTCGCTCGTCTTACGTCGTACAGCGGCGTGCGATATGTCAACTGAAAGGTCTCGACGTGCTCTTTCGTTTGACATTAAAACTTTTGTTAATTACGCAAACACGCAACACGAAAAGCGACATTCTCGTGTTTTTAACGCAGAAATCGCTCTAACTCGCTCAGCGTGCGTCGTACGGAGACGATCTTGGGTTGGTTGGATAGCTCTCGACTCACTGATCATTTGTTCTTCTATTGGTCGAAACTCAAAAGTTTGAATTTCGGGAGCTACAGTAACCCAAAGGTTTAAAACGCAAACCTTATCTAACTGGCTCGTCTTCCGTCATAGAGAGACGATCTTGAGTTCGTTGAATAGGTTTCGGCACACTGATAATTCCGTTGAGAGAAGTCGAAATTCAAAAGTTTGAATTGCGCGCGCTACAGTAACCCGAAAGGCCAAAACGCAAAACGGCTCTAACACGCTCGTCTTACGTCGTAGAGCGGCGTGCGATAGGTCAACTAAAAGGTCTCGACGTGCTCTTTCGTTTGGCATTAAAAATTTTGTTAATTACGCAAACACGCAAAACGAAAAGCGACATTCTTGCGTTTTTAGCATAGGAATCGCTCTAACTCGCTCAGCGTGCGTCGTAGAGAGACGATCTTGAGTTGCTGGATAGCTCTTGACTCACTGATCATTTGTTCTTCTATTGGTCGAAACTCAAAAGTTTTAATATCGCGAACTACAGTAGCCCAAATGTTCAAACAGCAAATAGGCCCTAACTCGCTCGTCTTACGTTGTAGAGCGGCATTCGTTCGACCGTTTGAAAGCTTACGTTGAGGCAGTTGTTGGACGGTCATTCTTAAAGAAATACTTTTGTTTTTTTAAACCCTTGTCTTACGAACAACTTTGTCTGCAAAAATAATTAATCCCGGGCGATCCCAATGTTGCCCTGCAACAACCGCTCAGAAATGCGTGTGTCTTGCTCAAAACAATAATCCCGGGCGATCCCAATGTTGCCCTGCAAGAACCTCTCAGAAAGGAGCGTGTCAGAAGTAGCGCATGAATAGTGGACTCCGGGCGGGCGCGCGTCATATCGGAAAGGCTTCGAAATACTTTACAAAAGTATCCACTCTTTTACTCTTCCACTTTAAAACACTCACAAACCACTCTGTATTAATAAAACAACTCAACTTTTTTAAAACAGCTTGTTGACATCGCATGAAAGAGCGCATCGAGGGCTTTCAAAAGACATGTCGCACGGCTCTACGACGGAAAGCAGCAAGTTTATGCGGTCTGTGCTTTTGAAGGTTTGGGTGCGGTTCGCAAAATTCGAATGCCTGAGTCTCTCAGCCTTGGTAACAGAGCGTGTCGCACGCACAGTGATGGGACGCACGGACGGCGCACGCTGCCTGTCTGGTGCATAGAAATAAATCGGCGCTGGCAGACCAATCCGTGATTTGACTTCGCAATGTGCAAACTTGCTTTCTTCAAATCGAGGATCGCGATTCACACAAGTCGATGGCAAGTAACAACTCTGTGCAGAAATCGCGTCCTATCACTGCTTCTGTTTGCCAGCGTCGGCCAGAATGCGGTCGGCGATCACTCGGAAGCCGTTGAACTGCTCCTGCGCATTGGGGATGATCTCACGGGGGCTCGGGTTGAAGCCGTTGCCGCGGCTCTCGGGACTGTAGGCCCACTTGACGCCGGCTTTCTCCTTGGCCCAGTCGAAGGAGCCTCCTGACACCTGATCTGAAGATGTGGCAATGCGTAACGTGTGAACTGGACGTAGCTGTACTAGAAGCTCTACGTAGACGGCATACGACGGTGCTGTTAACTTGGGTCATTGCATGTAAGAGCGACTGGCTGTTTCATATCTGAGAAACTGTTCAAGAAGTCTGCTCTGACAGTGTAGCACGTGGCACTTCGTCACAAATGGGCGCTTACAGAGTATGTTGGCGGCGGTGCCGGGTCTGTAAGTCTTTCCGTGCACGTCCTTGATGGCGGCCACAACCTGGTCGGCCACTTCGTTCTGAAATGGATTTAGCAGTTAATCGCAGCATTGGTTATATTCATTCACACGATTCACCGCCACCCCCCCCCCCCCTCCTTTTCTCTCGTCTCTCATTCACTCTACCCCTCTCCATCTCCCGGAACAAACACCTCTCTCTCTCTCACCAGCTCAGGTCCATCTGGGGGCTGGTAGTTGCGCCTGTAGCTGTAGGGGATGAGCCACAGCTGGCCATAGGAGTGGACTGTGATGAAGGCTTTCATCGTCTCCTGGCGATCGAGCACGAAGTCGCGCATGTTCCGGTTCTCGATCTCGGAGAAGACACTGGGACCACGGTAGGTCTCTGACCTTGGGTTGCCGCTAGAGCCGGGACCTATTAAATCAGCAGCGGATCCAGGGGGGGCGGTTGTGCGTCCGCCCCCCCCCCCCCATTCAGCCAAACCGCCCCCCCCCCCCATTCCCCCTCCCAAGAAAAAAAATTGCGCGGCAGCACCTCCAGAGCAAAAAAAATTCGCCTGCGGCGCTATTTTATAGCACTTTTGTACCAAAACAGACCACAATCGGCCAAAATTTTTGCCTGCGGCGCTATTTTATAGCACTTTTGTACCAAAATAGGCCAAAATCGGCCCAATTTTTTTTTAAAATCGGCAACAATTATTGCCTGCGGCGCAATTATTTTATGTGCTGTTATAGCATCTTGGTCCCCCCCCCCCCTGTGGCCTCAAAAATTCCTCCCCCCCCCCCGCCTTCCAAAATCCGGGATCCGCCACTGTATTAAATGACTGTTCTCGCTATGTATTAGATTATTCTTAGCCATAACGCTAGCGACAAGCTCCAACCTCCAAACTCGGCGTCCCAGTTGCGATTCTGGTCGACGCCGTTGCTTCCGCTGCGGTTCTTGCGCCAGTAGCGGTAGACGGTGTGGGCGTACTCGTAGCCGTCGGGATTGGCCAGTGGCAGAATGAACCTGAAGGGGTATTCAGTTTGTACTTCAGCAACAATGCTGTGGCATCGTGCGATGGCTGGCGTCAGCACAATTTAGAACATGCTTTCAAATGCCTCACCAGTCCATGTCGTCAACGTAGGGCTGGAAGTCCGGATTACCAGCCAAATATTGGGTGATGATCTGCAAATATATTGTAGTATTTGGTGGTATCTGGAAAATGGGTACTATACCAAGACACTGCACTTCGTTGATGATGTAGACGCAGGTGCCGGCGGTGATAAACTCCCGGGCGTGGATGTTGCAGTCGATCCAGAAGCCCGGCTTTGGGTCGGAGCTCGCCTTGCCGATCTGACAGGAAGACCAGTTCGTGTGTATAAGTAAGTTAAAGTTTATTTACCGTAGTTGAGTATGTTTCATATCAGATAGACCAGTGATTCAAACAGTGGGTGGAAGACAAAGAATACGAGGGGCGAAACAGAGCTTGCGTCCACATTTCGTTACACTCTGTCACTTCATCAGGCCACCGACCTTGACGAGTCTCATGTCGCGCCCTTCGAAAGAGCTGCCGATACTGATCACCTCAGAGATCTCTGCAGCCTCTGGCTCGCTCGTTAGCTCCTCCAGGAAGCTGTAGATCTGAAATGCTGATGTTGTTATTCGAAAGTAATTGGTGTATTCGTCTCTGTGCATGTACCTCGTCCAGTCGGTGGTACTGATCGAACTCGTAGCTATCTCTTTGCCCCTTGACATAGGGCCTCGCCTCCCTCAGCATGGTGTCGAGCGCCACGCTGGCGTCAACAGTTCTGGACATTATTGTGAATGTGTGACACATCTGAGGCGACTTCAGTTTGTGCCGCGTGCGGCCAACCGTTGGACGTTGTCGTGCACGACCTCCACCTTGACACCAGCGTTCTTCAGGTATTGCTTGAGGTCCTGGACGTCGGCTGCTTTGACCATGAAGAGCGAAGCGGCTCCAGGCCGGTCGGAGAACTCAAAGAAGTCCACCTGAGAGAGACGCACTCAGTAGTACAACTACAAGTGTCCACATTACACAAAATCTCACATGCAATGCGGGGACTCACGAAGAAGCCTTCATCCTCCAGGCGCAGAAACACGTTGGCTTGCTGAACCGTCTGTGGCACCGCTTTGAGGAGCTGGTCACTGAAAGAAGCTCTCAAACTTCGAAGGTGAAGCTCCAGCTGGTGTGCGCAAGACTCCATTTGCCTACACTTTATAACCTACTACGATTGCATGTTTCAACTGTAGGCTATAGAATCGTAAGGAGCTGAAGCAGTGGAAAAGTACAATTATAAATGCACAATGAAGTGTAAGTGTGTAACTATTAACTCTGCGCACGTGTCCAATGGACACAAGTTTGCACCCCGGAATGTGAATTCTAGGACAGAAACTTCCTTAGAAATGATGGAGCCCGTAGTGCTGTTGATGAAGAGTGCAAGCAGAAAATTTGCGATTTTGTGTTGCTACGTTTTAGTGTGTGAAATTAGTGATGAACTGCACCAGCAAGTGTTTTCAACGTGCGAAGTGTTCACATCACGGCGGGCGGCTCAAACACGGCGGACGGCAGCGCACAGTGCACTGGAGACAACAATACAATTTCATAGTCTCAGAAAAGCATTGCGACATTGCGAACGAACCCGATAAAAAATCATACTAAACAATAGCCGACTCATAAGCGACACACACCTGAAATTGTCCGATCATATGCAGAAATCAACCGCACAGAAAGCCGATGCGAGGCACAATGTGGAAGATTTCAAAGCAGGGGTAGTCAATGCTGTTGTGCAGGAAGACGTGGCAACAACTACAGTAACAAGTGGTGCCCCCCGCGCTGGTGTTGAGCATGATATTGTACACAGTTTTACCCCACTTCGCGTAGCTCTTACACAAGAAACAGCGCTGCCGCAGCTGTCTAATGACGAAACGGTTCCAGTGGCCCTTACTTGGGTTCAAACGGACGCTGGCTAACTCAGTATTAAACAACCTCCTAATCATCGTATTTGGTGGCAATCTACAGGTCATTCCGTCTCGTGGGCGGCAGGCAGCAAAATTAAAGATTTGACAACTTCCTCTAACCGTGTCATGTTTCCTACCCTTCAAATACGCGCAATGATGTATTTCAACATATTATAAAATAAAAAATTTTGAACTTCATTACTGCAGGGTATTGCTACATTACTGACCGGGAACAAGATGATGCACATACCTACAAAGTTGGCGGATTTTCTAAAGAGTGCCGGCTCGCTCAGTGCGCAGAGTTAATAGGTAATACCCATGCAACATCGCACACGTGCAATACATCGGACATGCCATTATGTAGGTTTCTAATACCAACCCACCCCTCGTATGGTCCAGCGCCTAGCGTGACCGCAACGACGGCGGCAAGCGGCAGAATTATTGCCAGGCACTTCATTGCTTCTTCGCTGCTTGTCTGTACCCAAAAGGACGATTGTGCAGCTCTGTTTGACGTGCGTCAACCTTTTGTTTCGCCCGCGAGATAAGTAGATAAGTAGTAAGTCAGAAGAAGGAGCGGCTTTTGAAACGATAAGCGAGGCGTCCTTGTGCGAAACTATTGGTGCGCCGTGATTTGTGCAGCAGCTTACTTGCCGATGGTGGAATGTGGGAGGATGTGCGAGAGAGAGAAAGTGGCGTGCCTACTTTCTCTTATCACCACTTGGCTTCTTCTCTCCGTTAGCAAGGTGAACTTTTCTTATGAGACACTGAGGACTCCCAGGTTCACACGTCTTTCGTATCCAAGCCCAAACTCAAAAGCCATTCACGGAACTCGTTTGCAATCACTTCATTTCAATTTTGTGTTTTCAATGTTGCACTCAATCGCACAATGTCTACAATTGCCTGTAGGCAACCGTCAAATGCACCAGGGGTTTGCGTGCTTTGCCTCCACTCCAGAGTCCAGAAGTCGTCGCATTTTCTTTTCCTCGAAGTGTTCAATCACGACACAGATCGTTGGATGCTTTCTTTCACTGCTTCTGTTTGCCAGCGTCGGCCAGAATGCGGTCGGCGATCACTCGGAAGCCGTTGAACTGCTCCTGCGCATTCGGTATGATCTCACGTGGGTTGGGATTGAAACCGCCCAGGCCTCCCCTTTGGGGTCGGCTCTCGGGACTGTAGGCCCACTTGACGCCGGCCTTCTCCTTGGCCCAGTCGAAGGAGCCCCCTGAGACGCGGTCTGTAAAGTTGGGAACGGGAAATATTTGCGGTTCTGTACAGACGGATACCAAAGTTCAACACTTCGCGCGGCAGTGCGCTACGTATTCCAAAGACGACCATGCATGGCTCAGATGTGCAGGGTTCCGGATAGATGAACCACGAGCACAGGCGCTGACGCTACTGAGAACTGAAGACCCACAGAGGATGTTGGCGGCGGTCCCTGGCCTGTAGGTCTTCCCATGGGTGTCTTTGATGACGTCGACCACTTCGTCAGCCACTTCGTTCTGTAATGGTGTGCACAAACGCCAGATTTGAGCTTGAATAGGCGCTTATTAGCTTGTACGTACAGTGTTCGACATTATTTTGATGTATTTGCCTAAAATCTGTGTCTGGTATACATACATGCTTGCTACCCTCGCAGCCTCACTCCCATTCCCAAATCCCACTTCAAGACCTGCCGCTCAAACTGCCTCTCTCCCTCTGCCCACCTCCATTACTCCTCAGTCCTCACCAACATAACAATGGACAAGCCACGCACAATGGTTTCGTTACTCACCAGCTCAGCTCCATCGGGTGGCTGGTAGTTGCGCCTGTAGCTGTATGGAATGAGCCACAGTTGGGAGAAGGCATGGACGGTGATAAAAGCCTTCATCGTCTCTTGACGATCGAGCACGAAGTCGCGCATGTTGCGATTCTCGATCTCGGAAAAGACACTAGGACCACGATAGGTCTCCGATCGGGGATTGCCGCTAGAGCCGGGACCTCAAATTGAGAAATTGAACACGTTAGGCATTTCGCGTTAGTCAGCCAATGTGCATAGTGTGGAATGTCAACCTCCGAATTCGGCGTCCCAGTTGCGATTCTGGTCGACGCCGCGCGTCAGGCCGCTGCCGCTGCGGTTCTTGCGCCAGTAGCGACTTCGTGTGTGCGCATACTCGTAGCCGTCGGGGTTGGCCACCGGAAGGATGAACCTGAAGTGGCACATGGCTGCCAAAGATTCGGCAGTTACACAGACCAGAACGGGATTCTAGTGTAGACGCGGCCAGGGGTGACCATAGAAACTGAAACTAGTTTCAGTATTAGTTTCAGCTTCAACAAGTATACTGAAATTGAAACTGAAACTGAAACTAGAATGGCCAGGTGTATTTAAACTGAAACTGAAACTCCACGAACAGTTTCAGTATTAGTGCCGTACAGAAACTAGTTTCCGTACACATAACTGAACCGAGTTTTAGTGTAAATTCCGATATTTAATCTGTATCTTTGGCAATTTTGGCGCATTGCTTGTTCATTATAACAAAATAGATGAAATATACCTTACAGTTAGCAACTACCTATGCAACACGTGTAGCCAAAAGTGTGCATGTACCCACATCTACGAGCATCGCAATACTGAAACTCAGTTTCCGTAACTAAAACTTAAACTCAAAAGAAAATCTTACTGAAACTGAAACTGATACTGAAACTACAATCAAAACTTATACTGATACTAAAACTGAAACTGAAACTAAATTAGTTTCTGCGGTCACCCCTGGACGCGGCGTACAGGGGAATCCGTTACAAGTGTTAGAGGAGTTTATTGCGGGCTGACTCACCAGCTCACGAACGCCGGCGTCACTTACCAGTCCATGTCGTCAACGTAGGACTGGAAGTCGGGATTTCCAGCCAGGTACTGGGTGATGATCTGAACAACAACAACTATGCGTAGCAGCAGTCGATTCTGCTATTCAGTGGTATTATTAAGTGAATACGGCACCTCGTTGATGATGTAGACGCATGAACCGGCCGTGATAAACTCCCGGGCGTGGATGTTGCAGTCGATCCAAAAGCCGGGTTTCGGATCAGAGCTCGCCTTGCCGATCTGACACAAAGATGGGTTTAACTTGAAAGCAGATGCAATAAAAGTTTCGCCGCGGAACCTTGACGAGTCTCATGTCGCGCCCTTCGAAAGAGCTGCCGATACTGATCACCTCAGAGATCTCAGCGGCCTCTGGCTCGCTCGTCAGCTCCTCCAGGAAGCTGTAGATCTGGCAAAGTGTGTTACATTGTTGTGAGGGATTTTGAGACAGCTTTGTGTTCTCTAGACGTCTGTCATGTTTGGTTCAGACACATTTTGCGACAGTCCTTTTGCAGACACTTTTCGGTTGCATCTGACGCTTTCAGTGGCAGAACACCCCAGACAGAGCAACGCAATGGAGGGTTCAACTGACTATGACCCTCAGTACCTCGTCCAGTCTGTGATACTGGGCGAATTCGTACGTCAGTCTTTGTCCCTTGACATAAGGTCGTGCCTTCTTGAGCATGGCGTCGAGCGCGACGCTGGCGTCCGCCATCCTATGGAATGATAGGATTCAACCTCAAATGGTCACAATCATTGCTGCTACAATGTGAGATTTGAGATGGCCAACCGTTGCACATTCTCGTGAAGGACCTCCACCTTGAGACCAGTCTTCTTCAAGCGCTCCTTGAGTTCTGCGGCGTCGCTGGCGCGGACCATGAAGAGGGATTCGGTGCCGGGTCGATCGGAGAACTCCCAGAAGTCGACCTGATGAATCAATACGTTTGAACTGAGTCAGCCAAAGGCAAATTTATCCGCCAAAACAACTCACGAAGAAGCCTTCATCTTCGAGGCCCAGCAGCACTTCGGCCTGCCGAACCGTCTGCGGCACGACCTTGAGAAGTTGGTCGCTGAAAAGCGCGAGGCGTGCATCGCTTGTGCGATGTACAAGCGATGCAGACGTTACAACAAGATATCAATTTCTTGGACACCAATTTGTGCCAAGAGTTTCCAATCGTACAGCTGTAATAACTGAAACACTGAGATGAATTGATCGTTTTCGTTCTTCAGGGAGAGGCTTCAGCGTCTCAGGCGCATACTCGGTAGAAGATGAGAAGAAATATGGAGTGGGAGGCTGGCATGGTACCGTCATCCATGTTACAAGGAATGAGAGGGTTTGCTACTATGTATGCACAAGCAAGAGAGTAGAATTCTGTAAGCTCACCCCTCGTATGGACCAGCACCAAGCGCGACCGATGAAACAGCGGCAATTAACGCAACGGCCACCAAACAATTCATTCTTTCCCGTTTTGTTCCAAGCGCAGTCGCTGTTTCGCACGATTCCTCTTTCACCTTTTGTAGTGGTAGTTACTCCCACGCGGGGAGTATCGTCGTTGATAAGGACGTACGTTGGCATATCCTCTCCTCTTCCACTGATAAACCACGCAAAGTGCGAAGTTCGCACGTACGGGACCGGATGATGTGTCACGATTTATGGTAGGCGGTACCACCAGAAGCTTAGCCGTTTCGAAGGCGTGCCACTGGCAGGTGTTAACTTGTACCACTACATATCGCCCACGATGAATTGTTTTCTTTGGAGATTCCCACGTGAAGCGAAATGGGTCTCATGAACCAACAGCGCAAACTGCAGGCTGCAGAAGGTGCATACAGCAAGTGTGCAGAAGTTGAGGCGATAAAGACGCTGCCTTACTGTGGTAACACCACGCTCATTCCCATTTCGTCTCTACCGCACCAAGAATGGAATTCAAACTTCGAGCTTTGTAGGCAAATAATCAGTTTCGCCAGTTTGTCGTCAGATAAAGACACTTCAATTGGTGTATGTTAATTCTCTCAGTTTGACTCAAAGAAGCTAGCCTTGCTTAGTCATGTACCCATTTCGACCATCTCCCTTTATTGAACGTGAGTGTATGTGTGTGTAGGAACATTGTCAAAATTCTTCTGAATCGCAGAGGTTAACGTATAGCGACACTTTGACAAGCAAGAACCGCTTGCGGCGCAGTGACTTTGACAAGAAGGTTTTGGGCGCAAGTATTACACTAGTTGCTGCAGTTCTAAAGGCCATTTAGGTCGCGCGGTGGTGCAATTGTAGCAGTGCCTACGATCATTCGACGCTGCGTCTTCCCTTTTGGTTCTCTCGAAGTTCTAAAACGACTTGCGCAAGATGAAGCGCGTTTTGCCAACAATTCTACTGATCTTTGTTATAATCGATGACGTCGCAAGCCAGCCCGGTTGCCGGGGCTTCGGCTGGGGAATTGGTGGCTGCGATGACCCTCCACAAGCGTCGAGCGAAGTTGTTTGCTACCGTAAGACGTACATACATACCCATTCTATAGTGCCTTGAATACAAAGTCCAGCAAAATAGACTGGAGACGTCCACGCGTGCAGTGATGAAACGACAATTGCTGTAATTATGTCATGTCTGCACATCAGTTTGTGCGAAGTTTCGAAACTCATTTGGAGCAGTCGCCAGGCACTGAAACAGCAATGACATATTATGGTATGTTCTTCAGTCGCAGCACGCGCGCCACCTACACAACCACACTGACTGGATGAAGCTGCCTTAGGCCAACCAAATAGATTAGTGTGTAGGTACGCGTTTCGATAACCTGATTGCTCTGTTTATCTTTGAATTAAGCTTTAATAATGAATCAGCTTAGTTGATTAATCAAATTATTAGCCAATTAATTAACTGGTTATTTTGCATTGCCATTTTTTCGCCGCGCCTCAGCGCGGCGAGGTGTATATGTTGCAGGCCATGGCCGTCTTCAGGCCATCGCCGTCTAGACGGCTTCTGCCTGGTCGATCAGGCCGTGGCCGTCTAGACGGCGTTGGCCTGATGCGTCAGGCCATGGCCGTCTTCTGCTAGAAAAGACGGCCATGGCCTGATGGACCAGGCCGTAGCCGTCTTTCAAAAGTGTCAGCTGTCACAAGCGCCAGTAGGGAAGGGGCACAGCAGGCCTAAGCAGGAGGTGAAGTAGATGGAGGTGTGTTCACTCCACTCACAGTTTGCACTAAAACTCGGTCGGCGTCGCGCCTGGCGGGTCTCAACTGAGGCTTAGCGCAACCACCAACTTCAGGGCGCGCTTCGCGCGCCCTGAAGTCGGTCACCGGTCGCGTTAAGCCTAAGTTTCGACCCGCCAGACTGCGACGCCGACTGACTCTTGTGCACTGTGGGCGCAGGGCGAGCCTAAGCATAGCCTGAACTGGAAGGAATATACTGTGTCGGAAACTAACAGAGAACGGAAAAGACGGCCATGGCCTAACGCATCAGGCAGTCGCCGTCTAGACGGCGGTGGCCTGACGCATCAGGCCGTGGCCGTCTTCTGCTCAAAAAGACGGCCACGGCCTGATCGACCAGGCCGAAGCCGTCTGGACGGCAATGGCCTGAAGACGGCTATGGCCTGTGACATATATATACGGATGACAATGTGTGTGTGTGTGTGTGTGTCTGTCTGTCTGTCTGTGTTTCCGTCGCACCGAAGTAAAGTCAGTGACCTATGTGGTCAAGTAGTGTCGATGTCGCTGAGTACGGATCCGATGTCCGTTTCTGTTGCTAATTTCGCATTTTCGAGATATTCGCAATTAAAATTCGAAAATGTCGAAAATCGACTTTTTCGTCTGATGCGCTAGCCGCGAAAATTCTTCAGAAATGGAAGGAGCAAGGACCGCGGATAATTTGTAACACAAAAGAAATTTTTTTGCAAATGTGGAATTTAATAGAAATACGCGATTATTTGTCAAAATTGCATAAATTGGCTAAAATGCAACGTCATTTATGAATGTGAATGCAGAAATGGAAAGGTCGTATGTCAATAAGAATTTGTGACATAGTTTTGCAGTTTTTAAAAATTGCAATTTTGAGATATTTTCAATCAAAATATGAAAATGTCGAAAGTCGACTTTTCACCTGATGATATAACGGCGAAATTTCTTCAGAACTGGAAAGAGTATAGACTGCGGATAATTTGTAACGCAAGAGAAATTTTTTGCAAATATGGAATTTAATAGAAATACGTGATTATTTTTCAAAATTCCATAAATCAACAAAATAGAACGTCATTTATTGACGAATGTGAATGCAGAAATGGAAAGGTCGTATGCCAATAAGAATTTGTGACATAGTTTTGCAGTTTTTAAAAATTGCAATTTTTAGATATTTTCAATCAAAATATAAAAATATCGAAAGTCGACTTTTTCACCTGATGATATAGCGGCGAAGTTTCTTCAGAAATGGAAAGAGTATAGACTGCGGATAATTTGTAGCGCAAGAGAAATTTTTTCAAATATGGAATTTAATAGAAATACGTGATTATTTTTTAAAATTCCATAAATCGACAAAATAGAACGTCGTTTTTTGACGAATTTGAACGCAGAAATGGTAAGGCCGTATGCCAATAAGAATTTGTGACATAGTTTTACAGTGTTAATGAATTCCAATTTCGAGATATTTAGAATTAATATCTAAAAAATGTCAAAGTCGAGATTTTCGTCTGATGGCCAGAACAGCTGTTTATTGATGAATGTGCACGCGGAAACAGAAATGCATACGCTGAACACAGGAATTCGCTCGCACCAAACTTTTGGCAAGTTTTTTTGTTGGATGTGATGTTTTCACACTGGTAGGAAACATCAGATAAACGGCGTCGTATCATGCCGATAACATATAGCGAACGCGGCGATATCACTGAGCTTCAGATCAGCTGTACAGACAACCGTATCGTGGGGATAGCTGCACTTGGTTTATAGCAGACATTCTCAAGACACTTTCTCCAGATGCGGCTAACGATGTGTACAAAGTTCACTGTACTGTTCACCAAGATTTGACAGACACAAAGTATAGGTTGAACTTTTTACACACACAGCTTGTCCTTGGTACGGTGCCAATCAGACCCCAATCAGCCGTTCGTTGCAGATAAGCCAGATCGATCCGTCGAAAGAAAACATACCTTCCGACTTAACTGACGACGAATTATCAGATTTGGATGATGTGGAAGTCAACGGTGTAAACGAAGCCGACCTTGAAAAGGACGATAGAGAGACGGAAAATCTGTTTGAAGGCGACATGATTGGTGAGTGCAATGAGTTTGTGCCAGAAACTGAAAGTTGCCGCACCGTTGATGTAGTTATGTAACTCCCCCCCCCCCCCCCCCCCCAACTTTTGCGCACCGTTATAAGTCTCAACTAGCTAGATGAGAAAGATTTAAGGTTTTGAGAGACTCAACGAATCGAACTGACAAACATAAAGCAAACTCAAAACGAAGCGCAAAGTTCAGATATGAACGCCGAGCGAATGAAGGAGATCGACGATTTCAAAGACGCCGCGCCCATAGTCGCCGACCCCAACAGCCCAATGGGCTACGCCGCCAAGCGAGATCCCATGGCGCATTGGCCCAACGGAGTGGTCCCATACACGGTGTCGCAGAGTTTCACTAACTCTGCCAGACGGCAGATAGCCAAGGCGATCGATCACATGAACAGGTGATTATGTCATAGGCAATGGCCGTTTTCTGTAAATCGCCATTTGGACGGCTATTGGCTGATGCGTCAGGCAGCGGCCGTCTAAACCCTCAATGAGGAATCGATTAGTTGTGTTGGACGACTGTCAATTGGTGTGTGGCATTTGTGTACTTGGCTGATTCAGTCGAGCTTTCGGCCCGAGTGTCTCGAGTGTCCCGCAGAACTGGCAGACGTTTTTGCGCCGATTGGGACCGCTGCCAAGCGTGATTCAAACCCTGAATTAGGCGCGCGCGCGTATGTGTCTCACAATTGTAGTCAGTGATTCAGTGGCCTGAATACGGCCCCAATTGAGGGTCGAAAGCTTCACTGAAATAGCCAGGTGCAAAAATGCCACACACCAATCGACAGTCGTTGAACATGAATTTTTGCAAATTTCACAATCCTGTTATGCAATAGGCGCACCTGTCTTCGCTTCGTTCGCTGGAGCGGCCAGCGGGACTACATCTTCATCATCGCCCACTACAGTAGGGGTATTTGCTCCTCTGCTGTGGGACGAGTCGGCGGAGTCCAATACGTGAGGTTCGTGCCTAATGCTGAAAAGCAGAAAGCAAGCGCGCGATGGAAACTACTACACACAAAATAGGCATATAGACATACAGGCAACAACATACTGCATCAGCACAGTAATTCGTGCAAATCTCCAGTGAGTGCTGGAAAGCACATTCCAATTCAAATCGGTCCTTTTAGACTGGGCGACGGTTGCGCACAGATGGGCATCGTGGTGCACGAACTGATGCACGCCATCGGCTTCTTCCACGAGCAGTCGCGCGCCGACAGGGACAACTACGTGAACATTCTCTGGCACAACATCGTCCCTGGCCGAGGGCACAACTTCGAGAAATACAGCCTGAGCTACATTACCCACTCGAGAACGAGGTTCGCGAGAAGCTCCTTCGCTTCTTCCCTCCTTGCATGCTTGCCTGTCTGCCTGAGTGTCTGTCTGTCTGCCTGAGTGTTGGACTGTGGCCTGAGTCTAAGCCTGATCTCTGCCTAAGTCTATGCCTGAGTGTCTGCCTGCCTGCCTGCCTGCCTGCCTGCCTGCCTGCCTGCCTGCCTGCCTGCCTGCCTGCCTGCCTGCCTGCCTGCCTGCCTGCCTGCCTGCCTGCCTGCCTGCCTGCCTGCCTGCCTGCCTGCCTGCCTGCCTGCCTCCCTCGCAGCCTGGCTGCCAGCCAGCCTGCATGCCTGCCTGCCTGCCTGCCTCCCTCCCTCCCTCCCTCCCTCCCTCCCTCCCTCCCTCCCTGCCTGCCTGCCCTCCCTCCCTCCCTCCCTCCCTCCCTCCCTCCCTCCCTCCCTCCCTCCCTCCCTCCCTCCCTCCCTCCCTCCCTCCCTCCCTCCCTCCCTCCCTCCCTCCCTCCCTCCCTCCCTCCCTCCCTCCCTCCCTCCCTCCCTCCCTCCCTCCCTCCCTCCCTCCCTCCCTCCCTCCCTCCCTCCCTCCCTCCCTCCCTGCCTGCCTCCCTCCCTCCCTCCCTCCCTCCCTCCCTCCCTCCCTCCCTCCCTCCCTCCCTCCCTCCCTCCCTCCCTCCCTCCCTCCCTCCCTCCCTCCCTCCCTCCCTCCCTCCCTCCCTCCCTGCCTCCCTCCCTCCTGCCTGCCTGCCTATCTTCATTTTTATTTTAGCTACGATTACAACAGCATCATGCACTACAGTGGCCATTTGTTCTCTCGCAATGGTCGGCCTACCATTGTCAGCAAGAGAGGAAACCGCAAGCTTGGACAGAGAGAGGGGTTGAGCGTCAAGGATAGAACTGAAATCAATCGTCTCTATGGATGCGACGGTGGTGGAGGCACGAGACGAAACGGTATGTCTCGGATTTGACGGTTACCTGTCACCAACATGTCACCACCTAGAAATGAGTTCACTGCCACCAACATATTGGAAGATTCTGAGAAGTGAATGTTGCATAGGCTGTTGAGCTTATTCGCCAAATTGTTTATGATCTTTGGAGGAACTTGTTATGCTTATGTCAGCTTGTGTCAGCTCCTACTGAACAATCTCACATTCAGTCTGCCGGGATAAATACTGGTGCTGCCGAAATTGGGAGAGGTACTGCCCACGAAACGTTCACAATCCGCCAAGCTGGTACGTCAGCTGGTACAGACGTCACTGCCCACAGACTTGCGGCCTGCGATGTTGAACAATAAGACTGGCATCTTGGAAGGCATGTTGACATCCAT
>JASAMZ010003992.1:0-35377 GCA_030248115.1 Linhomoeus sp. GSCO2_2 | reverse complement strand
TCTGCCGCACTTTGCACTAGTACTTTTGCACTGTGCGAAACTTTCCAGAAAGTTTGTGTGGAAGGAGAACCCTCAACTCTACAGCGGCACTTGGAACGCCAGCGAAATTCTCCACGCGTTGTCAAATTCCGACTTTGCCCCGCCAAAACTGGGCGATGTTTCACACACTGTCCTCATCACAAGAAGCTCACCAAGTGAAGAATTCTCCACTCTAATTCCTACGGCCGAGTCAGGTACGTAGGTTGAGCGAACGAGACCAACCGCCCGACCAAAACCAACTCTGAAATTTTAATTAATTTCAGGCGCGGCTCTCCACGATTCAATGTGCGGTGACCCATCCCATTCCATTTCTGTGGTCAAAGATCCCTCGACCAAGGTGGTGACGACGACACACAATCTTACAATGGAGTCAAATGAGATAGAATACGCTGCCAGCGTCTTGGCTCACTGGGTGAGTTCATTCCCATTCGCAAACCAGATCCGCTAATTTGTGAACACGGCGTCTACGGTAGAGCGCCAGTTCAAAATTGATTCGAGCGTGCAGTGTCATTCCAACTCCCACAGTAGACTATGGTGGTGATACAGTGTTGACGCGAGTAACTTTTTAACTCGTAAAAAGTGAAAGTAACGAGTAAAGTAAAGTAACTTTACTTTACTCGATCGGAATTTCACGGTGTTGTTACTTTACTTTACTCGATTGAATTTCCAAATACTTTATATTACTATTTAGAACTTTTTAAAACTTTTTACTTTTTAAAACTTTTTACTCTTCTTTTCCTGTTCATCCCATTGAATTTTCTGTCGAAATGCGGAGTCAGAACATTGTTTTCGTTGATTTGAAGACTTGTGGACTGCCAAACCGGCCATATTTTGTTGTCTTTGAGCGATATACCTACAGAATTATGTCGTGGCAAAGCATTCACTTGACAAATAAAGGTGACGGCAGTGCTATCTAGTACTATTTATAACTTTTCAAAACTTTGTACTTTTTAAAACTTAATCAGTTATGTCTCAAAATTCAAAAAAGTTACTTCACTTTACTCGTTAAGACATTCTGAAAAGTTACTTTACTTTACTTTTTTCGCCGCGCCCCAGCGCGGCGAGTATATATGTTGCAGTCAGTAGCCGTCTTCAGGCGATTGCCGTCTAGACGGCTATCGCCTGGTCGATCAGGCCGCGGCCGTCTTCTCGGGGAAAAGACGGCCATCGCCTGGTGCGTCAGGCGATGGCCGTCTTCTGCTCGAAAAGACGGCTATCGCCTGATGGACCAGTCAACAGCCGTCTTCAAAATGAAAGCGCTAGCAGGGAAGGGGCACAGCAGGCCTGAGCAGGAGGTGAAGTAAATGGAGGAGTGCTTATTCCACTTACAGTTTGCACTAAAACTCGGACGGCGTCGCGCCTGGCGGGTCTCAGCTGAGGCTTAGCGCGACCACCAACTTCAGGGCGCGCTCCGCGCGCCATGAAATCGGTCACCGGTCGCGTTAAGCCTAAGCTTCGACCCGCCAGACTGCGACGCCGACTGACTCTTGTGAACTGTGGGCGCAGGGCGAGCCTAAGCATAGCCTAAACTGGAAGGAATATACTGTACCCGAAACTAATACAGAGAAAGAAAAGGCGGCCATCGCCTGACGCATCAGGCGATTGCCGTCTAGACGGCCGCGGCCTGACGCATCAGGCGATTGCCGTCTAGACGGCCGCGGCCTGATCGACCAGGCGACAGCCGTCTAGACGGCTATCGCCTGAAGACGGCCATCGCCTGTGACATATATACGGACGCTATTGTCTGTTCGTGTTTCCGTGTGTGTGTCTGTCTGTCTGTGTGTGTCACAAAACTAGACATGACGGTTAGTGCCACCCAATGGAGTCGAATGCGCTGAGTAACGTGCCGTTGTCCGTTTCTGTTGCTAATTTCCCTATTTCGAGATATTTACAATTAAAATACGAAAATGTCAAAAATGACACTTTTATTTACAAGTCGTATCGGCAAAGTTTTTGCTGAAATGGAAAGGGCACAAGACGCGATGAATTTGTGACATAGTTTCGGATTTTGGAATTCACGAAATTAGGGATATTTTCAAGGTTTTTGTCAAAATTCCCAAATTGCAAACAATTCAAACAGCTTATATTTCAAAACTTTTTTGCACCGATGTATCGAGCATAGTCTGCCAAGTATTTAGCAAATAGTTTCAGCAATTATAATTAACGAAATTTAGGATATTTTTAAGGATTTTGTTAAAATCCCAAAATTTCGACAATTTCAAATAGCTTAAATTCCAAAATTTCTTTTCACGGATGTGTCGAGCATAGTCTACCAAGTATTTATCAAATAATTTCGGATTTTATAATTAACGAAATTAGGGATATTTTCAAGGGTATTGTCAAAAATCCAAAATTTCGACAATTTCAAAAAGCTTAAATTTCATAATTTCTTTGCGCAAGTGTATGGAGCACAGTCTGCCAAGCATCTAACAAATAGTTTCAGATTTTATAATTAGCGAAATTAGGGATATTTTCAAGGTTTTTGTCAAAATTCCCAAATTTCGACAATTTCAAACGCTTAAATTTCAAAATTTCTTTTCACGGATGTGTCGAGCGTAGTCTGCCAAATATTTATCAAATAGTTTCAGGTTTTATAATTAACGAAATTAGGGATATTTTCAAGGGTTTTGTCAAAATTCCCAAATTTAGACAAATTCAAACAGCTTAAAAATCGCAATTTCTTTGCACGGAAGTATCGAGCATAGTCTGCCATGTATTTAACAATTAGTTTCGGATTTTATAATTAACGAATTCAGAGCGAAAATTAATTAATTAATTAACGAAAAGGCGGCCATCGCCTGACGCATCAGGCGATTGCCGTCTAGACGGCCGCGGCCTGACGCATCAGGCGATTGCCGTCTAGACGGCCGCGGCCTGATCGACCAGGCGACAGCCGTCTAGACGGCTATCGCCTGAAGACGGCCATCGCCTGTGACATATATACGGACGCTATTGTCTGTTCGCGTTTCCGTGTGTGTGTCTGTCTGTCTGTGTGTGTCACAAAACTAGACACGACGGTTAGTGCCACCCAATGGAGTCGAATGCGCTGAGTAACGTGCCGTTGTCCGTTTCTGTTGCTAATTTCCCTATTTCGAGATATTTACAATTAAAATACGAAAATGTCAAAAATGACACTTTTATTTACAAGTCGTATCGGCAAAGTTTTTGCTGAAATGGAAAGGGCACAAGACGCGATGAATTTGTGACATAGTTTCGGATTTTGGAATTCACGAAATTAGGGATATTTTCAAGGTTTTTGTCAAAATTCCCAAATTGCAAACAATTCAAACAGCTTATATTGCAAAACTTTTTTGCACCGATGTATCGAGCATAGTCTGCCAAGTATTTAGCAAATAGTTTCAGCAATTATAATTAACGAAATTTAGGATATTTTTAAGGATTTTGTTGAAATCCCAAAATTGCGACAATTTCAAATAGCTTAAATTACAAAATTTCTTTTCACGGATGTGTCGAGCATAGTCTACCAAGTATTTATCAAATAATTTCGGATTTTATAATTAACGAAATTAGGGATATTTTCAAGGGTATTGTCAAAAATCCAAAATTTCGACAATTTCAAAAAGCTTAAATTTCATAATTTCTTTGCGCAAGTGTATGGAGCACAGTCTGCCAAGCATCTAACAAATAGTTTCAGATTTTATAATTAACGAAATTAGGGATATTTTCAAGGTTTTTGTCAAAATTCCCAAATTTCGACAGTTTCAAACAGCTTAAATTTCAAAATTTCTTTTCACGGATGTGTCGAGCGTAGTCTGCCAAATATTTATCAAATAGTTTCAGGTTTTATAATTAACGAAATTAGGGATATTTTCAAGGGTTTTGTCAAAATTCCCAAATTTAGACAAATTCAAACAGCTTAAAAATCGCAATTTCTTTGCACGGAAGTATCGAGCATAGTCTGCCATGTATTTAACAATTAGTTTCGGATTTTATAATTAACGAATTCACGTATATTTTCAAGGGTATTGTTAAAATTCCCAAACATAGACATATTTCAAATAGCTTAAATTTCAGAATGTCTTTGCATGGTTGTGTCGGGCATAGTCTGCCAACTATTTAGCAAATAGTTCTATATTTTATAATTAACAAATTTAGGGATATTTTCAAGGTTTTTCTCAAAATTGCCAAATTTCGACAATTTCAAACAACTTAAATTTCAAAATATCTTTGCTTGGATGTACCGGGCGTAGTATGTCAAGTAATTATATAACAGTTTCAGATTTTAGAATTCAAGAAATTAGCGATATTTTCAAGTGTTTTGTAAAATATGGCAGATTTCTGTATTTTCAAATGGTTATAACTAAGCAATATTTTTCCATGTATGTGTCGTGCAACGTGTGTTTTGCCACCTATTCGATCGAACACGAAACGCGGCAGTTACTGTGCGGTTCTGCAATCTACAGCAACGGTGTCGTAACCGCCCGCATTTGTGACCCAAAAGAAAAGGGCGTCGTCCCATTTAGACCCTCTTCATTCCAAAGTGAACCTGCGGCGAACATTCCTGATCCATTTATGGATCAGTACCCACCAATACGAATTTTATAGGCAACAATTGCCCAAGAATGGCACAAACTACCTTTGAAAACTCGAGGTAACTGCGGCGAAACTCCCCGAAGAAATGCCCAACTTTCTATTCTGACGCACTATTGAATGTACTCCTCAAATGCACAACACACTATGCAATGCCAATCAACCATCATCGGGTACCCAGTTTTTACTCTAAGCTTGTTACGAAAATCCAAAGCTTCGGCAACACTGGTGGTGAAGCACTAATCACCTGTCTTTAACTGGAAATGACAGCTCAGATGTCGATTTGCGTAGAAAGAGGGTTTCTCTACTTAGATGGCGAGAAGCTTCGGACTGACAGGCGATCAGGAGACTTCCCACTGCAATGGCACTACCGAACAAGCCATGGCAGCCGATCAGGCAAGGATATTTCGTCTGGTTGTGTCAAACGTTTTTGCGTTTCCCACTTGTACAAAGTTTTGCAAATTTGCATTTCCTACTATCGTTCCCAAATCCCTTGCTTTTGAGACTCTTTCTAAGCTGACTGGCTGATTAGCACCGCCCCCACCCACTACTGTGCCATGCCACCATAATGCCATAGCAGCCATACGATAGCCGTTCTCTTAGGGCCTGTGGTCACAGGGGTCCGATTCTTGGACCCCTTGTTTTGTGGCTGAGTTGAAGAAGTCGATCGAAGAAAAACTATCTCATAAGAACCAGCCGTTCTGCTTCGTGCCAGGCGTGTCTTTCACCCTACCCATCGCTTTGATTATCGACAACTACTACTGGAGGGGCTACGTGCGCGCGTATGGGGAAAATGCAAACGTTGAAATGGAGAAATTTATTGGGTTCGTCGAGAACGAGCTCTGGAACACTTATCGGCTGTTCGAACCCAAGATCAATGTTGTGATTGCCAAGTGAGTTTCGTACACTATGTGCTAGTCGTGTCGCTCTGTTAACCCCAGCTAGGCGTGCGTTCGTCCATTCGTTCGGCCGTTCGTTACGCTCTCAGATCTCGGCCTTGGAAAGCCGTAAGGTGACAAGCGTGACGGACGAACGAACGCACGCATGCCGAGCTTTTGATATGTTTCGTCAGGCTGAGGCCGGGCGAAAGCTCGTGTGCTTGGCACGACGACAACCGCAAGCGCTCTGACGATAAACAGAATTTCAGGAAAATCATCTGGAAGACCAGGCAGCCTTTCGTCAACTCGTCCGAATCTGGGTATTTGAAGGCTCTTGCAGAATCGGAATATTCGCCAGCCGTGCTGGGGGGCGTGGCGCACACAGCGCTCATCACTGCCTATCCTTTCAAAACACACCTATTTTATGGCATCACGAATGGCAAAAGTTTGTGCAAAGAGCCCAAATCCTCGGTCTCATTGACGCGCGACGACCGTATAGCCGCGTATCTTGGAAAACCCACTCCCATAGGAAATCGGGAAACAGCGGACGTCCTAATGCACGAGGTAGCGTTCTTCCTATCCATTCTCACCACAACATAGTTTTTGGCGCGACAGCGCTAACCCCTGTATGCTTCGTTCATTACTCATTCGAGGACTGTTGAACCCACTCTAATATTTCACGCAAAAGTGTCCAAATACAGACACGGGAAATACATATGTATAAGAAGCATGTAAAAGTAAGAGTAGTAAACACTATTCCTCTGGTGCTCAAATGCGGTCCATTCTAACAGTCAATTTAGCTTGGCCACAGCTTCGGCCTGGTTCACGACAACCTTATTGATGGGTGCAAGCGGCGCCCTCGATACATCATGTGGGGATGTGAGTCACAGGCAGCCCTACCGCTAGTTAAAAGACGAGAATGCGTTGCTTTCACATAATGGCAGAGTTTGTCGCAAACTTCAGCGTACACGAGTTACGGTCTGAGGAGACGCTGGTCGCGCTGCTCTCTCAAAGACATGAAGGGTCTCCTTCTCGAAAGGATGCACCATCGCGACTGTCTCATTCCGAAATTCCCGGAGAATCCACGCGTTCGTTGCTGGATGGAATATCCTACTGCTCCTTCAAGCAGCCTCTCGATCGGTGGGCTTGGGTGCACACTGTACGCACCGTAAATCCTCCAATAAGCGCCCCCACTCGATTAAGCGCCCCCCTCCAATAAGCGCCCCTCCTAGAGGAGGCTTGAGAAAATAAGCGCCCCCCTCCAATAAGCGCCCACCTTTATAAAGTGCCAGTACTACTAACATTACCTTACATGCCCTGTGACCAGTTTAAACGCAAGATAGGGCTATCCATGACAGTACAACGACCAATTGTAGGAACTTTAATCAGAATCTCACAGTTCTAGTCTAAAATCTATGCAAATATAGGCAAAATGTGACAATAACAGGAAATTTTGGGGAAATTTTGGCACTCTCGAGTGGTTAATAAGCGCCCCCTCCCTAGAATAAGCGCTCCCACTCCAATAAGCGCCCCTCCTAGAGGTAGGTCAAAAAAATAAGCGCCCAGGGCGCTTATTGGAGGATTTACGGTACATACATGCGACACACACAGTCAGCAACTCACATGAAAATAAAGGAGGATTGGGTTACACATAACCGGATTGAAATCTGGTATACTCTCGTTTTCTTTTCTTGTATGAGTGACAACTTTATGGAGTTCTTTGCACCCTGTGGGGCATCATCACTGCAGGACAGCAAACTTTCTTGGCGTTAGTGTTTTGCGGACTTGTTGTGACCAACATTTTCTGCTCGGAAATTTTGCCGGCGAAAGTTTGCTGTTTTACGGTCATAATTTACAGCTTGCAGAAGTTACCAATTCCAGCTAAAGGAAGCTCCTCTCTTTTCTTGACAAAGATTTTGCCATTCATTTATACCGTAATCGTAATAACGTAACCGTAACCGTAAATGTTTCAGACACGACGGAGGCGTACCTTCGCGAAATCGATAGACTTAAGTGTATAAGGAGCGAAAACGCGACTTTGCCTTTGCCTACTCTAGTCGACGTCTGACGACATACAGAAGGCGAACAAGAGAAGAGAAGAAAGAGAATTATACGCAGGCCTTTGCATTGAATCGTGTTTCCTCGCACCTGCGACGCAGTTTAGTGTTTACCATTTCACTTATCCTGCTTGCTCGTCTTCTGCCCTCAGCTAGTGACCTGCACTTCTGTAACTGTTCTGTAACACTGCATGGCACGCTATGCGTAGAATCAATTTCTGTGCAATCTCTAACCCCAGAATGCGCGTTCTTGCTTCGTTTAACGGATTCACTTAGACTTCTTCGTTGGCTACTGGTGAGCTAAACGTACAGTGTTCGTCTTGCAATGTTAAACAAGTCTTGCAGTGTTACACAAGTTTACGAAACATCCTTAATTCGAGTGCCGAATTTTCGTCAGATCCCGCTGAACTTAACGTAATGACTCACAGTAAAACGACAGTAGGTCACGCACGCACCTGATGTCACTCCACTTAACTGACTAGTCAATGAGTGTAGCAGCACTCTGAGAAACCAAAACGCACAAAAATTGCAAAAGGGTGAGCCGCTCGATGACGTTTCACTTTGGGAGCTTCGATGTGTCAAACGCGACGAAACCAGGCGAATAGAACCGAACAGAGGCGTGCAGTCGACTCATCCTGCACCAGACTTTGAATCACTCGACTCACAAAGTTTAGAGGATTTCCGACGTAGCAATGCTTTGTTAGTCATGTCATAAGATTCACCGATCATCCGACTTCAATGTCATGCCTCCATGATACATACATCGCTTGGTAGGTTGACGTCAATTCAAGCTTTAAAATTTCGCCATCGTAGTACAAGACCAGTTCCCACCAAACTGTCTAAGACTTATTCACAAATTGTAGTTCTTTCTACCGGCTCTTCATAACTCTAAACAATGTTCGGCAGAGCAATTACGGCAGTCTTCGCAGCGATCGCGTTGACACAAGGCACGTACATACTGTAAATCCTCCCATAAGCGCCCTGGGCGCTTATCTTTTCAACCTACCTCTAGGAGCGGCGCTCATTGGAGGGGGGCGCTGATTCGAGGGGGGGCGCTTATTAACTCGACCCCTCAGGAGAGCCAGAATTTCACCAAAATTCTCCTTAGTTGTCACATTTTTGCGCACATCTGCAAAGATTTTAGTTAGACTGAAACTGGATAGCTTTTATCAGAATACCTGCAATTAGTGGGTAGTAGTAGTGCTGTCATATGTAGTCCAATCTTGTGTTAGGAATTGTCACAGAGCACGGTAGCTAGTACTGCAGGTACCTAACAAAAGGTGGGCGCTTATTCGATGGGGGGGGGGGGCTTATTGAAGGGGGGGGGGGGGGGGGGGGGGAATTTCTCATCCTTTTCTCTAGGAGGGCCGCTTATTGGAGGGGGCGCTTATTCGAGGGGGGGGCGCTTATTGGAGGATCCACGGTAGTTTTCAACCAAGTGCATAAGAAGCATATTAATTCAGTTTTCGCCCGCTGTTAAACGGCTAACTGAGTACGGCAAATTCAGAGCTGGACAAGTAAAACTGTGTACTGGGTGGGTAGAACGAGGTACATAAGTGCACAATCGATTCGAAAGTTGCGATTGCAATCAAAATCTCGTGAATTGAATCGCCTGTCAGCCTGCCAAATCAGTTATTTCAGCAGTGTCATCGACGAGGAAGGTCCCCATCGCACTAATCGTCGACCATCGCAAGTGGGTACAGTTCAGTCAGACCTATGGGGAAGAAGAGGCAGAGATCAAAATAGAGCAGTACTCTAATGCCATCGTGGAGGCTGCCAACACTCTCTTCCATCAGGCGGAAGTTGACCTCTTTGTCATGAGGTGATAGAGAGTAGGTAGAGTTTAGAATAGATACCCTACAGTAGAGTAGAGGCATTGATATAACGCAGGTTCCGGCAGAGCAAAGTTGCCAATGCACCCATGGAGAGTTTCGAGTGAACTACTAATTCAATCACTGCTAATTGTTTAGAAATTTGCTTGCCTGTGATTGAACCTTTACCTTTGCTTTCACACTGACACGCTTTGCAGGAAGTTTGTGTGGATGGAGGACCCCCAGTTGTACAACGACACTTGGAACGCAACCGAAATTCTCGATGCAATGTCAAATTCCGATTTCACCCCTCCAAAGTTGGGTGACGTTTCTCACACTGTTCTGATTACGACAAGTCCACCAGACGAACAGTTTTCTCCGCTCCTTCCAACGGCCATGACAGGTAAGGTTCACTCGCATGGGTGTCTTTATCTTAAAAATCCTCCATTAACCTGCTGAACTACAGGCGGCCCTGTGCTCTTCTATCGGTCAGAGTGCTCTTCCTTTGTTCAACGAGTATGAGAAGAGCTACAGTGGAGATCGACACAACAGTGGATTCCCCAGACGATTTCAAGACGATTGGTTTTTGTTATGCGAAGATCCGACTTGTATTGCGCGAGATACTTCCAGTTTCTGAAGATCAGCACTATAAAAGTGCTCATCTAGCGGAATCGCTCATATCTTTCGCAATACAGGTCGGATCTTTGCATAACAAAGACCAATCGTCTTGAAATCGTCCGGCGAATCTACCGTTGTGTCGATCTCCACTGTAGCGCTTCTCATGCTCGTTGAACAAAAGAAGAGCACTTTGACCGATAGATATAAGAGCGCCTGTAGTTCAGCAGGCTAAACGCCCCCTATACCAATAACCGAAGCAAGCGACCATCGTCTCCCCCACTCCCCCCCCCCCCCCCCAACTTGTATTCCCACAGATTCGAATACTGTTCTGATCTACGCAACTTACAATACCTAGGTACATTCCACTGTCAGGCGCCTGTTTTCACGACTCGATGTGCCGAGATAAAGCCCACTCCATTTCCGTCGTCAAAGATCCTTCGACCAAAGTGGCCTCGACGACACACAACGCCACGACCAACCTCACAATGGAGTCGTATGAGATCGCGTACGCGGCTAGCGTTATGGCACATTGGGTGAGTTCATAGTATGCGTTGTATGTACTCATTCGCAGACCGGATCCGCCAATTATACAGTGAATGGCGGATCCAATCTTCCTACACTTCTGCGCATAGGTATGTAGACAAATTCATTTGCACATTTAGATGGGGCGTAGCTTCGGCCTGACGGTCGACCAGAACACTTCCCACTGTCACGGTTCTTCCGAACACGTTATGTCTGATCAGGCAAGTGTTGATTTTGTTAACAGCGATTGCGCATTCTGAGTGTGACACATAGGTACATCGCCGCGCTGAGGCGCGGCGAAAGAATCGAGGCAATTTCTCAGTCTGACTGAAATGGGCCACAGCTGTTCTTCTAGGGACTGTGGCCGCAGGGCGCCCAATCTTGGTCCCCTTGTTCCCTAGCTCAGATGAAGAAGTCGATTGAGACGAAACTGGGTTGGAAGAAAGATCTATTCTGCTTCGTGCCTTTCGTGTCTTTCACCCTTCCCATCGCCTTGATATTCGACAACTATGAGTGGAAGGGCTACGAACGTCTCTATGGGGAAAACGCCACCGTTGAACTGGACAAGTTTATTGAACTCATTGAGAAAACGCTTTGGGACACCTTTCGGCTGTTCGAGCCGAAGATAAATGTTGTGGTCGTCAAGTGGGTTTCTCATGCATGTGGCAGTTGTCGGTCTTTCGACCGGGCTCAGTCGAGACGACGACGACGACGACGACGACGACGACGACGACGACGACGACGACGACGACGACGACGACGACGACGACGACGACGACGACGACGACGACGACGACGACGACGACGACGACGACGACGACGACGACGACGACGACGGCGACGACGACGACGACGACGACGACGACGACGACGACGACGACGACGACGACGACGACGACGACGACGACGACGACGACGACGACGACGACGGCGACGACGACGACGACGACGACGACGACGACAACAGCAAACACATCGACAATAAATCTACAATATCAGGAAAATCATCTGGAAAACCGAGCAGCCTTTCATCAACAAAACCGTAAGTCAGTATCTGAACACTCTTGAAGACTCGGAATATTCCCCAGCCGTGCTGGAAGGCGTGGCACACACGGCGCTGATCAGTGGCCATAAATTTTACGGGGACCGTTACGAAAAAATTTTGGGCAGCACGTCGGACAGGGCGCTGTGCAAACATCCGAGAGACGCGGTCTCCGTGACGCGCGACGTCCGCCTCTCCCAGTATGGTGGAAGGCCGACGCGCAAAGACAATCTGGACACGGTGCACATTCTGATGCACGAGGTTGGCTCGTTAGCCGCCTTGGTTTGTTTGGCTGGGCGCCAGAAGGGTGGTGGGGGGGGGGGGGGAGGGGGGTGTAAGGGGGGGGGGGGGGGGGGGGCAGGGAGAAGGGGGGGGGGGGGGGGGGGGGGGGGGAGAGCGTATGTATGACAAACCCAGTGTTGTATATTCTAAACCGACGAAGAGATTGTCCCATAGCGACGATCTTGGTGTAATATACGTCTCGATTCACTGACCATTCCGACGTTTCTGTAACTCGCAATATTCGGCCACTGGAGTCTCGACTATGATGATAAGATTACTGAGTTGATAACCATCGAAAAAGCCCAAGATGTTCTCTACGGCTTTCAACTAGGTCAAAGAGCGTTACGCACTGACGCAGCACGCACTTGCGGAAGAACACGCGCGCGAGCGCGCGCGCGCGCGCGCGCGCACTCACGCACGCACGCACGCACGCACGCACGCACGCACGCACGCACGCACGCACGCACGCACGCACGCACGCACGCACGCACGCACGCACGCACGCACGCACGCACGCACGCACGCACGCACGCACGCACGCACGCACGCACGCACGCACGCACGCACTGTGGGTGGGGGGGGGGGGCTTTGAGCAAAGCCCTCCTCCCCGATTTCGTGCGGAGCACCCTCGCCTGCGCAATTTCATTTAATTTTGCCTGAGGCGTTTACACAAAAGTTATTACATAGTTTTCGTTGCCACGTGCCTGCCCTCCATTCTAATTCGAGGCAAGGCGAGTCCATCCTAACATCCAATTCAGATTGGGCACAACTTTGGCCTGCTGCACGACAACATTATTGACGGCTGTACGAGATACCCGCACTACATCATGTGGGGAGGTGAGTCCCAGTATCGCTTGTGGTGCCATACTTCGGCCATAATGGACAATTGATGGCAGAGTTCACCTTTCTTCAAACGTCACCATTGTTTCACGTCAGATTCTGGCGCAGTACGCGTATTTTAGCATACGAGCACGACGATCTGACGCACCGCTGGTCGCGCTGCTCCCTCAAAGACATCAAGTGGTTCCTTATCAAAAAACTGCATTTTCGCAACTGCCTCATTCCGAAATTCCAAGAGAATCCACGCGTTCGTTGCTGGCTCGAGTATCCTCCTCCACTTCGCGATGGCGACTACCTATTGATCAGTGGGTTTGCGTGTGTGTGCCTGCACAATGCGCAGCATACAGTAGGCGATTTCCATGGAAAACGAAACAGGCCGTGTTCAGCATTTTCGCGGAAAATTTCGGACGCTCCTTGCTTTCTCACCAATTTCGCCACACTACATAATTATATACCGTAATCGATGTTTCAGACATGGCGGAAGACTTCCGTCGCGAGGTCGACAGACTTCAATGCATCCAAAACGACAACACGACTTCGACTCAAAGGTCGACATCTGAAGACTGAGAAACGCAGACGAAAGAAGAGAAGAGAAGAGAGAACTACACAACAGGAACGCAGCAGCAGACAGGAATTGCTTCTTCGCACCTTTGAAGCGCAGCGCAATCGTGTTCGCGAAGTGCTTGCGTATTGTTTACGCGATTTACTTCCTCTTTCGTGTTTGTGTGTTGATGAACCCAGATGCCTAATTGTTAGTTTCCCCGGTCTTCCACACATGCAGTACTCTGGGTCAATCAATCAGATACCGTAATATAACGACTTCGCGCTGCACAGTCCATTCAGTTACGTAGACAATGCGAGGCAACGCGAGACAATGCGTTTCTTGGTTGGATCCGAACGAAGACAGTGAGTGGTCGTCGTCCTTCGATGACAGAATACGTGGATGACTACACTGTGCATCACTGCATACCTTCAATGTATGTACAGTATAGTTGACGGTCCACAAGACGCTTTACATACTAAATTCTAAAACCGAAACACATGCAAAGTCAGGAAACAAGTCTCTTTTAAAAAGCGGAGTGGTTTTGAGCTTTGAATTTTTACTGAGATTGTAGCAAGGCCCTTTCCGGTTTCGTGCAGCGTCTTTGACTCTCCTCGCGACTACACTTTTTGGAGTGGTCTTGCTACGCAACATTGGTATCGCTCGGGTTTAATTCTTTACACCAGGAAAATCATCTTTTCAGACTAAATTTAAAAAAAGACACTGAAATCTAACGCAAAACTACAGGTTAATTGTGAGCATGATTTGATGTTGGCTTGCAGTGAGCTCTTCAGCGATGTCAAAACCGCCGCTTTGCAACGCACGAGTGCCAAGATATAACAAACCAAAATCTGCAGTTTTCATCGCGTTTTGGTTACTGTAGCCCTCTCATTGACCTTTTGAAACTTTTTGCTGTCGGATTCTTGCTCAGGATGTCGAGCGCTTTATTTTGATATGCGATTCGACTAGATTCGATGAAGTTTTGACTTTTCGCCGACATCACTTCGGGATGCTGTAGCGCGCAATTTTTAAAACTTGTTATTATTTCGACGTCACAGTTCGCGAGAGTAGTCCGAGGGCTACCCGTCGATGTGTCGAACTCAACCCAGCGACGTCAGACAAGCGAGTTATTAAGCCCGAAGCAAGCGTGTCGTTTCCAGTTTTTGGCGCGTTTTGGTTACTGTAGCTCTCTGTTTAAACTTTTAAACCTTTTTGTTGTTGGATTCGTGCTCAGGAGCTTGAGCGCTTCACTTTGCTATGCGATTTGACTAGCTTCGGTCAACTTTCGTCTTAAAATGGACCCCACTTTGGGATACTGTAGCGCGCGAGTTTGAAAACTTATTTCAGTTTTGAACACTCGGATGGCGAGAGTAGTCCGAGGGCTACCCGTCGATGTGTCGAACTCAACCCAGCGACGTCAGACAAGCGAGTTATTAAGCCCGAAGCAAGCGCGTCGTTTCCAGGTTTCGACGCGTTTTGGTTACTGTAGCACTCTGTTTAAACTTTTGAAACTTTTTGTTGTCGGATTCGTGCTCAGGAGCTCGAGCGCTTCACTTTGATATGCGATTCGACTAGGTTCGGACAACTTTTGTTTGAAAATGGACCCCACCTTGGGATACTGTAGCGCGCGAGTTTGAAAACTTATTTCAGTTTTGAACACTCAGATGGCGAGAGGAGTCCGCGGGCTACCCGGCGATGTCTCAAACTCCATCTTACGACGTCGGACGAGCGAGTTATTAAGCCAGAAGCGAGCGTGACGTACGTACGTACGCACGTACGTACGTACGCACGTACGCACGCACGCACGCCGAGCTCTTGATAGGGTTCGCTCGGCTGAGGCCGAGCGAAAAAATGCAGGGTGCACTGCACTGACGCTTCAGTTCGATTCGAAGCCTTTGATGCGTCAACGGTGTTGAAATCTGCACCTACCGAACGATGAATCGAATCGAACCGTGGTGTGCGGCCGACTCAGCCTCTCAAAGGCCGCTCAGTCATGCTGACGACGCTCGAACCACTCACAAAGAACAAGACGTACACAGGCTCAGGACTTTGTTAGTCAGACTAAGGTTCACCAAACAACCGACCGTCGTGTCATACAAACATGATAAATCGCTAAGCGGAGAGCAGCCGCTTGACGTCAAGCCAATCTGCCCATAAACTTCGCCACCAGAGAGCGAGCACCATCAATCCGTCTCAAACTGTCTAAGACTTCACTCGACTGCAATTCTTTCGACATACTCGCTCCACTGCTCTAAAGAAATGTTCGAGTTTGCCGTCAGGGCGCTTTTCGTCGCCCTCGTCCTAACTCAAGGTTGTTCATCTGCCATAACGTTGCGTCGCTTGCTTGTAAATTTGAACCTCATTTTGGTCATATACCATGTTAGGTAATGTCCTCGCAATGAGAGTTTTCTGCGCGTCTCTGTGTAATTCGTCCAATGAACGCAGTCTCATGAAACCGTTGACTATTTTCTAAATTCAAACCGTACCTTGAAATCTCGTGAAAACAGGCGTGCTAAAGTTGCAGCAGTGTCGTCAATGAGGAAGGTCCCCATCGCACTAATCGTCGACCATCGCAAGTGGGAACAGTTCAGTCAGACCTATGGGGAAGAAGAAGCGGAGACCAAAATAGAGCAGTACTCCAATGCCATCGTGGAGGCTGCCAACGCCCTCTTCCGTCAGGCAGAGATAGACCTCCTTGTCGCCAGGTGATAGAGTGGATGATAGACGCCAGAATTAGACATTGAAGTAAAGGTTTTGCTTTGATTTCAACATGGGTTGCCAGTCTCTGTAGCGTATTCGAGTTGCCAGTTCAGTATCCAGCCTAGTCCAGAACATAGTCTGTTCCTTTGTTGTTGAATTTTTGTCTTTGTTATCACACAACTGAAATTGGACTTGTAATTCGCAGAAAGTTTGTGTGGAAGGAGGACCCTCAACTCTACAATGGCACTTGGAACGCCAGCGAAATTCTCGACGCCTTGTCAAAGTCCGAATTTGCCCCACCGAAGTTGGGCGACGTTTCGCACACTGTTCTGATTACGCGAAGTCCACCCGAAGAAGAGTTCTCTCCGCTCCTTCCAACAGACGTGACAGGTGGAGTTCAAA
The DNA here is from genome assembly GCA_030248115.1 of Linhomoeus sp. GSCO2_2. Lineage (NCBI taxonomy): Eukaryota > Metazoa > Nematoda > Chromadorea > Monhysterida > Linhomoeidae > Linhomoeus > Linhomoeus sp. GSCO2_2. The sequence continues at coordinate 19,094 of JASAMZ010003992.1, read as the reverse complement.
AGCAGTGTCTTCAACATTCCTTCCAGTCTCCCCATAGTAAGACCACTTACACGTAAATCAACAAACTTTTCTTACACCCCTTCCAACAAACGAATCGAGCGTCCAACAGTTCCCCTGCACCTCCTTTCCCCCTTCCATACCCCCCCCCCCCCACGTTGTTGAAACATCTCTCTTCCCTCCCCCCTTCACCATCCACGTTCCACCCCCCCCCCCCCCTCATGTCCCTTTGATTCTACTCCCAATCTCGACCTAATCTCAAATTACTCCTAAAGGTAACATTCGCAAATCCAGGCGCGGCTCTCAGCGATTCGATGTGCGGCGATCCGGCCCATTCCATCTCAGTCGTCAAAGATCCTTCGACCAAAGTGGCCTCGACGACACACAACGCGGCGGCCAATCTCACAATGGAGTCGTATGAGATCGCTTATGCTGCCAGCGTCATGGCTCATTGGGTGAGTTCTCAGTCTCACACCAAATCAGCTATCGATTCAATTGTTGAGTGCGGTATAGCGCCAGATTTCACTCTGAATCTGGCTGGGAAGGGAATGACGCGGCCAATGTGCATCTGCGCTAAATTCAACTTCATTCACATAGATTGGACGGAGCTTCGGACTGATGGACGACCAGGAAACTTCCCATTGCAAGGACTCAGCCGAACATGTCATGACGGATCAGGCTAGGAAATTTTGTCTGCTTCTATTTAAGGCGTCACGTGGAGCTCTTTTGGGCACCAAATACAATGTGTTTCTGCAAATTCCAACTTGTATGTATTCTTGAGAGACGGTGGTGCCGCCGGTTTGCACGTTAACTGTGCATTGGGCGCAAAACGCAAATGTGACGAAATTTTGCAGCTGGAGTGGAATGTGCCACAACTACCTACATACTACTTTAGGGACTGTGGCCGCAAGGCGCCCGCTCTTGGTCCCCTTGTTCCCTGGCTCAGATGAAGAAGTCGATGGAGTCAAAGTTGTACTGGAAGAACAAGCCGTTCTGTTTCGTGCCCGGCGTCTCTTTCAACGTTCCCATCGCATTAATTATCGACAACTATCAGTGGAAGGGCTACGAGCGCACATATGGAGAAAACGCAACTGTTGAAATGGACAAGTTTATCGGGCTCTTTGAGAAAGAGCTTTGGAATAGTTATCGAATGTTTGATCCCAAGATCAATGCAGTGGTCGCCAAGTGGGTGTCGTATGCATACGGTAACTTGGTGGGATGGGGGGTGGGGGGGGGGGGGGGGGGGGAGGGGGGGAGGGGGGGGGGGGGGGGGGGGTATTGGGCGCCAACCCCACCCCACCCCCAAGCCGGAGGTGTGTCCCATACCTACCCCCTCCCCCCGTGCCCCCCCCCCCCCACTGAAAGACACTCTCACAGGAATTTCAAAATAATATTTCACCTGCAACGCTTAAAATAGGCAAACATTTGCCAGCGGCGCATGAAATTGGCAAAATTTTGCCTGTACCACTATATGTACTTCAGATGTTTTTGACCAAAATTAAGCGATTTTCGGCACTCTTTTGTATGTTTTTTAAAAACTTTTGCATTTGTTCGCACTTTTTTGGCAAAATATTTATGTCGTTTGGGACCTCCCTCTTGTGGCCCTGGATAACCTTCCTTTCCTTGGCGTCTACACGTATGGTCATGTGTGCACATTCTCTAGATCATGTGATGTTGATCATGTGATCATGTGATGTGATCATCTAGATGTGATCAGCTAGATCATGTGATGATGTGATGGGGGCGTTGAGTGAGGGTGGCGACGACGACAACAATTTTTAGGAAATTTATCTGGAAGACAGAGCAACCCTTCATCAACTCGACCATGGACGACTATTTGTACGCTCTTGCTGACTCTGACTATTCCCCGGCCGCGCTGGAGGGCGTGGCGCACACTGCGCTGATCAGCGGCTACCGTTCTTTCGAGGGGACGCGTCGTCCACAGCCCCCTTATGGCATCACAGTGAGGGGAGACATGTGCGAGCGGCCGACCTACTCGGTGTCCGTCACACGCGACTACTATTTCACGGGCACGGGCTACAGGAGACGTCCGAGACCGAGGCACGGAGAGAACCTCTCAACGGCGCGCACAGTGCTCCACGAGGTAGGTTGTGTCCCACAACAATTCATTTTGAACTCATAGTATGGCATAGCACTACAGATTATTATTGTAGTATAGTATAGTACTAGAGCCTTTAGCCCGTAGGAGAATCTCTATAGTCAATTTTAGTATAGTATGGTATAGCACTACAGATTATTATTGTAGTAGAGTATAGTATAGCATGGCATCCTGCAAATGCACTGTTGTGTTGTAGTACTACAATACAAATTGGAATATACGAGTACCAGAAACGACCGGAATTTACGCTTGTTTAACTAAATATTTTTTCGCCGCGCCCCAGCGCGGCGAGTATATATACGGACGCTATTGTCTGTGTGTGTGCGTGTGTGTGTGTGGGTGTGTGGGTACGGAAAAACTAGACATGACGGTTGGTGCCACCCAATGGAGTCGAATGCCCTGTGAGTAACGTGTCGATGTCCGTTTCTGTTGCTAATTTCGGAATAACGAGATATTCACAATTAAAATATGAAAATGTCAAAATTGTCACTTTTATTTCGCCGCGCCTCAGCGCGGCGAGGTGTATATATACGGATGACAATGTGTGTCTGTCTGTCTGTCTGTCTGTCTGTCTGTGTGTGTTTCCGTCGCACCGAAGTAAAACATATGGCATATGTGGTCAAGTAGAGTCGAGGTCGCTGAGTACGGATCCGATGTCCGTTTCTGTTGCTAATTTCGCATTTTCGAGATATTCACATTTAAAAATTAAAAAATGTCGAAAATCGACTTTTTCACCTGATGAGTTAGCGGCGAAGTTTCTTCAGAAATGGCAAGGGCATAGACCGCGGACAATTTGTAACACAAAAGAAAATTTTTGCAAATGTGGAATTTGATAGAAATACGTAATTAGTTGTCAAAATTTCTTAAATTGACAAAAATGGAACGTCGTTTATTGTCTAATCTGAATGCGGCAATGGAAAGGCCGTATGCCAATAAGAATTTGTGACATAACTTTACAGTTGTAATAAATTGCAATTTCGAGATATTTAGAATTAAAATTTAAAAATTTCAAATTCGACACTTTCGTCTGATGGGCTGGCGGCAAAATTTCTTCAGAAATGGAAAGGGCATAGACAGCTTATAATTTGTAGCGCAAAAGAAATTTTTGCAAATGTAAAATTTGTTAGAAATACGCGATTGTTTGTCAAAATTCATTAAAATGACAAAAATGGAATGTCATTTATTGACGAATTTGAACGCAGAAATGGTAAGGCTGTATGCCAATAATAATTTGTGACATAGTTTTACACTTTCAATTAATTGCAATTATGAGATATTCAGAATTAAAAAAGAATCCAAAATCGACATTTTCGTCTAATGGCCAAAACAGCTGTTTGTTGATGAATGTGTACGCGGAATTAGAAGTGCCGTACGCCGCGCCAAACTGTTGGCAAGTTTTTTTTCGCCGCGCCTCAGCGCGGCGAGGTGTATATATACGGATGACAATGTCTGTGTGTGTGTGTGTCTGTGTGTGTGTGTGTGTGTGTGTGTGTGTGTGTGTGTTTCCATCACACCGCAGAAAAGTCAGTGGCATGCGGTCAAGTAGAGTCGATGTCGCTGAGTACGGATCCGATGTCCGTTTCTGTTGCTAGTTTTGCATTTTCGAGATATTCGCAATTAAAATTCGAGAATGTCGAAAATCGACTTCTTCGTATGTTGCGCTAGCCGCGAAATTTCTTCAGAAATGGAAGGAGCATGGACCGCGGATAATTTGTAACACAATAGAAATAGTTTGCAAACGTGGAATTTAATAGAAATACGCAATTATTTGTCAAAATTGCATAAATTGACTAAAATACAACGTCATTTATTGTCGAATGTGAATGCAGAAATGGAAAGGTCGTATGCCAATGAGGATTTGTGACATAGTTTTGCAGTTTTTAAAAATAAAAATTTCGAGAAATTTATAATCAAAATACAGAAATGTCGAAAATCGACTTCTTCACCTGATGATATAGCGGCGAAATTTCTTCAGAAATGGAAAGAGTATAGACTGCGGATAATTTGTAATGCAAGTGAATTTTTTTGCAAATATAGAATTTAATAGAAATGCGTGATTGCTTTCAAAATTCCATAAATCAACAAAATAGAACATCGGTTTTTGACGAATTTGACCGCAGAAATGGTAAGCCCGTATGCCAATAAGAATTTGTGACATAGTTTTGCAGTTTTAATAAATTCCAATTTCGAGATATTTAGAATTATAGTTTAAAAAAATGTCAAAATTGAGATTTTTGTCTGATGGCCAGAACATCTGTTTATTGATGAATGTGCACTCGGAAATAGAAATGCGTACGCTGAACACGGGAATTCGCTAGCACCAAACTTTTGGCAAGTTTTTTTGTTGGATGTGACGTTTTCACACAGGTAGGAAACATCAGATAAACGGCGTCGTATCATGCCGATAACATATAGCAAACGCGGCGATATCACTGAGCTTCAGATCAGCTGTACAGACAACCGTATCGTGGGGATAGCTGCACTTGGCATTAAGGTACACATTCTCAAGACACTTTCTCCAGATGCGGCTAACGATGTGTACAAAGTTCACTATACTGTTCACCAACATTTGACAGACACAAAGTATAGGTTGAACTTTTTACACACACAGCTTGTTTCGCCCGCCCTCAGGCGGGCGAGACTATACGAGAGCTCGGCGTGCGTGCGTGCGTACGTGCGTGCGTACGTACGTACGTACGTAACGCTCTCGGATCTCGGCGTTGGAAAGTCGTAGAGCGGAGATCTTGGGCTCTACGGATAGGTCTCGACTCACTGATCATTCCGCTAAGAGGTTTCAAAATTCAAGAGTTTGAATTGCGCGCGCTACAGTAACCCGAAGGTCAAAACACAAGACGGCCCTAGCTCGCTCGTGTTACGTCGCAGAGCGGCAATCGACACGTCAGGTGAAAGCTCTCGACGTGTTCTTTCATGCGTCTGCAAACGTTTTTTCAATTGCGCAAACACGCACCGCGGAAAACGCCATTCTCGGCATTCTGACGCCAAAATCGCTCTAACGCGCTGAATTTGCATCGTAGAGAGACGATCTCGAGCTTTTTGGATAGCTCCCGACTAACTGATCATTTGTTCTCCATTGGTCGTAACTCAAAAGTTTGAATTTCGCGAGTTACAGTAACTCGAAGGTGCAAAAGCACAAAACGGCTCTAACTCGCTCGTCTTACGTCGTAGAGTGGCAAGCGACACGTTAGGTGAAAGCTCTCAACGTTTTCTTTCATGCGTCTGCAAAAGTTTTTTCAATTACGCAAACACGCACCGCGGAACACGCCATTCTCGGCATTTTGACGCTGAAGTCGCTCTAACGCGCTAAACTTGCGTCGTAGAGAGACGATCTCGAGCTTTTTGGATAGCTCCGACCCGACTCACTGATCATTTGCTCTCCCATTGGTCGAAACTCAAAAGTTTGAATTTCGCGAGTTACAGTAACTCGAAGGTGTAAAAGCACAAAACGGCTCTAACTCGCTCGTCTTACGTCGTAGAGTGGCAATCGACACGTCATGTGAAAGCTCTCGGCGTAGAGTTTCACACGGCCGCAATAAATTTATCAATAACGCAAGGACGCACCGCAGAAACGCCATTCTCGATATTTTAACACTAAGATCGCTGTTTGCTACATGCAGAAGTGCGACACGGTTTGATTGCTCGTAGTGCGCTGTTTGGTGCTCTGTCAATTGTTTGCCAAAACTTTTACAAATTTTTGTCACATTTTTAAAAACGTTGGTTGAAAGAGGGATGTTCTTGCTCTAAAAGCCAAATCGCGGGCGAAATCAATATTGCTATGCAATACCCTCTTGCGAAGCGGGGGCTCATCAAGCGGAGCGTGCGGGCGATGAACTCTCGCACTCTCTGCAGAAAGAACGCAACTCTCTACGAAGTCAGTCAGAATACCAACTCAACTTTTTAATACCGGAGCTTGTTGTTCGATGTGACGTTTTCACACAGGTAGGAAACATCAGATAAACGGCGTCGTATCATGCCGATAACATATAGCGAACGCGGCGATATCACTGAGCTTCAGATCAGCTGTACAGACAACCGTATCGTCGGGATAGCTGCACTTGGTATTAAGGTACACGTTCTCAAGACACTTTCTCCAGATGCGGCTAACGATGTGTACAAAGTTCACCATACTGTTCACTAAGATTTGACAGACACAAAGTGTAGGTTGAACTTTTTACACACACAGCTTGTTCACAAGCCGTATCGGCGAGGTTTTTGCTGAAATGGAAAGGGCGTAGTACGGGATGAATTTGTGACATAGTTTTCGATTTTAGAATTCACGTAATTTGGGATATTTTCAAGGGTTTTGTGAGAATTTGCAAATTTTGCGAATTTCAAATGACTTAAATTTGGCAATGTCTTTGCACGGATGTATCGGGCATAGTCTGTCAAGTATTTAGCAAATAGTTCCAGATTTTATAATTAACAAAATTAGGCATATTTTCAAGGGTTTTGTCGAAATTCCCAAATTTTGACAATTTCAAATGGCATAAATTTCAAAACTTCTTTGCACCGTTGTATCGAGCATAGTCTGCCAAGTATTTAGCAAATAGTTTCTGATTTTATAATTAACGAATTTAGGGATATTTTCAAGGGTATTGTTAAAATTCCCAAATTTTGACAATTTCAAATAGCGTAAATATCAAAATGTCTTTGTATGGTTGTGTCGAGCATTGTCCGCCAAGTATTAAGCAAAAAGTTCCAGATTTCATAATTAACGAAATTGGGTATATTTTCAAGGGTTTTGTCAAAATTCCCAAATTTCGACAATTTCAAACTGCTTAAATTTCAAAACTTCTTTGCACCGATGTATCGAGCATAGTCTGCCAAGCATTTAGCAAATAGAGTCAATTTTTATCATTAACGAAATTAGGGATATTTTTAAGTGTTTTGTAAAAATTCCCAAATTTCGACAATTTCAAACGGCATAAATTTCAAAACTTCTTTGCACCGATGTATCGAGCATAGTCTGCCAAGTATTTAGCAAATAGTTTCAGAGATTATAATTTGCGAAATTAGGGATATTTTTAAGGGTTTTGCCAAAATTCACAAATTTCGACAATTTCAAACGGCTTAAATTTCAAAACTTCTTTGCACCGATGTATTGAGCATAGTCTGCCAAGCATTTAGCAAATTGTTTCAAATTTTATAATTAACGAAATTAGGGATATTTTCAAGTGTTTTGTAAAAATTCCCAAATTTCGACAATTTCAAACGGCATAAATTTCAAAACTTCTTTGCACCGATGTATCGAGCATAGTCTGCCAAGTATTTAGGAAATAGTTTCAGAGATTATAATTAACGAAATTAGGGATATTTTCAAGGGTTTTGTCAAAATTCCCAAATTTCGACAATTTCAAACCGCTTAAATTTCAAACGTTCTTTGCACCGATGTACCGCGCATAGTCTGCCAAGTATTTAGCAAGTAGTTTCAGATTTTAGAATTTAAGAAATTAGGGATATTTTTAAGGTTTTGTCTAATATGGCAAATTTCGAATTTTTTAAATGGCTAGTATTTAGCAAGGTTTTTCTATGGATGTGTCCGGCAACGTTTGTTTTTGCCATATATTCGAACTAAAACTGAATGTGGCAATTGTGATTACTGTGCGGTTCTGCAATCTACAGCAACGGTACTGTAGCCGTCCGCATTTGTGACCCAAAAGAAAAGGGCGTCGTCCCATTTAGACCCTCTTCATTCCAAAGTGAACCTGCGGCGAACATTCCTGATCCATTTATGGATCAGTACCCACCAATGCGCCTTACAGGCATCGATTGCTGAAGTATGACACAAACTTTCTTTGGAAACTCGAGGTAACTGCGGCGAAACTCCACGAAGAAATGCTCAACTTTCTATTCTGACACACTATAGAACATACTCCTCAAATGACCGAAACACTGTGCGATGCCAATCAACCATCATCGGGTACCCAGTTTTTTCGCCGCCCCCCAGGGCGGCGAGTATATATACGGACGCTAATGTCTGTTTGTGTGTCCGTGTGTCCGTGTGTCTGTGTGTCCGTGTGTGTGTCCGGAACAACTAGACATGACGGTTAGTGCCACCCGATGGAGTCGAATGCGCTGAGTAACGCGCCGTTGTCCGTTTCTGTTGCTAATTTCGCAATTTCGAGATATTTACAATTAAAATATGAAAATGTCAAAAATGACACTTTTATTGACAAGTCGTATCGGCAAAGTTTTTGCTGAAATGGAAAGGGTATAAGACGCGATGAATTTGTGACATAGTTTTGGATTTTGGAATTCACGAAATTAGGTATATTTTCAAGGTTTTTGTAAAAATTCCCAAATTTCGACAATTTCAAACAGCTTAAATTTCAAAACTTCTTTGCTCGGATGTATCGAGCATAGTTTGCCAAGTATTTAGCAAATAGTTTCTGCGAATATAATTAACGAAATTCGGGATATTTTCAAGGTTTTTGTCAAAATTCCCAAATTTTGACAATTTCAAACAGCTTAAATTTCAAAATTTCTTTTCATGGAAGTGTCGAGCATAGTCCGCCAAGTATTCTTCAAGTAGTTTCAGATTTTATAATTAACGAAATTAGGGAAATTTTCAAGGCTTTTGTCAAAATTCCCAAATTATGACAAATTCAAACAGCTTAAATTTCAAAACTTCTTTGCACGGATGTATCGAGCATAGTCTGCCAAGTATTTAGCAAATAGTTTCAGATTTTATAATTAACGAACTTTAGGATATTTTTAAGGATTTTGTTAAAATCCACAAATTTCGACAATTTCAAACAGCTTAAATTTCAAAATTTCTTTTCACGGATGTGTCTAGCATAGTCTACCATGTATTTAGCAAATAGTTTCAGAGATTATAATTAACGAAATTTGGGATATTTTCAAGGGTTTTGTTAAAATCCCCAAATTTCGACAATTTCAAACAGTGTAAATTTCGAAGTTTCTTTGACCGGAAGTATCGAGCATAGCCTGCCATGTATTTAACAAATATTTTCGGATTTTATAATTAACGAATTTACGTATATTTTCAAGGGTATTGTCAAAATTCCCAAATTTAGACAATTTCAAATAGCTCAAATTTCAGAATGTCTTTGCATGGTTGTGTCGGGCATAGTCTGCCAACTATTTAGCAAATAGTTCTATATTTTATAATTAACAAATTTAGGGATATTTTCAAGGTTTTTCTCAAAATTGCCAAATTTTGACAATTTCAAACAACTTAAATTTCAAAATACCTTTGCTTGGATGTACCGGGCGTAGTATGTCAAGTAATTATCAAACAGTTTCAGATTTTAAAATTCAAGAAATTAGGGATATTTTCAAGGGTTTTGTAAAATATGGCAGATTTCGGCATTTTCAAATGGCTATAACTTAGCAATATTTTTCCATGTATGTGTCGTGCAACGTATGTTTTGCCACCTACTCGATCGAACACGAACCGCGGCAATTACTGTGCGGTTCTGCAATCTACAGCAACTGTGTCGTAACCGCCCGCATTTGTGACCCAAAAGAAAAGGGCGTCGTCCCATTTAGACCCTCTTCATTCCAAAGTGAACCTGCGGCGAACATTCCTGATCCATTTATGGATCAGTACCCACCAGTACAAATCTTATAGGCAACGATTGCCCAAGAATGGCACAACCTTTGAAAACTCGAGGTAACTGCGGCGAAACTCCCCGAAGAAATGCTCAACTTTCTATTCTGACACACTATTGAATATACTCCTCAAATGCACAACACACTATGCAATGCCAATCAACCATCATCGGGTACCCAGTTTTTACTCTAAGCTTGTTACTCTAAGCTTGTTGACAATATTCAGTACAGCACAGTGCGTCCGCAGCGACATAGGTATACACTGAAAAAGAGTTACCGTAATCATTTCCATGCGGTTAAGTTAAGATGACTGAACTGTACAAGTATCAGAGGCAACGGTTAATAACTGAACGCTGTTATGGAACGAAAACTGGGTATACTTACCTACCTGTACTTACCAATTTTCAAAACTTAAAAATTGCCATCACTATTGAACACTGAACAGAAGACACTTAACGAGTGCGCACAGTACCTACCCTTGCCCCAGAAATTAGAAAGTACAGTACAGTTTAGTGCATTGTATTCGAGTACTTCTACTTGTAAGAGTTGTAATATTACTTACTCAGCGCAGTGCGGTGCGGGAGGAGGTATGTACAGTACCTACATAATATGCACATACACCTAGTGGCGTTAGATTTGAGGATTATAATGCTCCTATGCCAGAGCATGCGCCCTGTCTATTAACTCGAGGCGTGTTGAATCAACTCCATCAATCATCCAACACAGATTGGGCACAGCTTCGGCCTGGCGCACGACAACGTGATCCCGGCCTGCATTCGACGTCCATATCGCGTCAATTATCTCATGTGGGCAGGTGAGTCCACCGTCGACCTACGTATCAGCCAAAACTGGAAAATAATGCCCTTTAATCCACAAAATGTTAACCCCCCCCCCCCAGACATAGAGACATTGCGACACTTGGGCATCCGGTAGCTAAAATTCAGTTTCAGCTCTGAGCTTCGGTACTGCAGATGAAACTCGGAAGGTGCAATGGCACAACTGAAACGGGAGCCAAACAGGAACTCGGAATGCATCATAATTTTCACCGATACTGAAACTGGGCCGGGTTTCCGTTGGTCACCCTGGTTAAAATACGTGTAACCGGGGGGGGGGGCGGGGGTATGGGGGTCCAACCCCCCCCCCCCGTTTTTCAAAAAAATTAAACGACGCTGGCACTTTTTAACCTACCTTTGCAAAACTTTCTTATCTTCGTTACCTTTTGGCAAAGTTTTTAGGTCATTTGACCCCCCCCCCCCGCCCTCCAGGGGCCTCAGACCCCCCCCCCCCCCCCGCCCCTCCAGGGGCCTCAGACCCCCCCCCCCCCCTGGCCGGTTGGCGCTTACACGTATGCTGCTGTAGTACTCTGTGTTGACTTGCCCAGAAATCGAGTAAGTTGTTTGCAGGCCCGTACGTGTGGAAATGGGGCTTCTCGACCTGCTCCATCAGCGATATGAAGAAACACCTTGTCCATAGAGTGGCTTATCGCGACTGCCTCTCTGCGCAATTCCCTGTGAATCCGCGCATTCAATGCTCGACCCAATTCTCTCCTAATCCAAAGTATCCCGGTGAGCGAGCATTCTTATGTTCATTGTAGACGGCAGCTGATGTTGTTGTAGTTGACACTCTGTCAGCTAAAGCATTCGTTGCAGTTTTACTCATTAAATACAGAGGATTCTGACGTCTATAGACGCGCACGACGACAGACTGTGAGTCAAACAGTCTCCTGATCTGGAGCACTGTTACACTGATGTACGTAGCAGGTGTGCAGCGCACGGTTCATCATAGTAGACCGCTTGCAAATTTCATGGACTAAAGGCAAATTTGCGGCTAAAGAAAACAGCTTCGTTTTCACGAAATCGATTTTGCCGTTCTGAAACCGATGTTTCAGGCACAATAGAGAAATACCTTCGCGAAATCGACAGGCTCCAATGCAAGCCAGCGGGCAATACGACGTCGCCTCAAGTCAACATCTGATGACAGAAGGGCGAAGTCAAGAGAAGGGAACACTTTGTAGGCACGCAGCAAGCTTTGCATTATGCTACCTCGCATCTGGGGAGCGACGCGCAATTTGCAGTGAACCTTGTTTGATGAATTTGCTGGCTTCGTTCGTCTTCTCTGGTCTACTGGTAGGTAAACTGTCCTTCTATATTGGTAGCAAACGTGTTTACTTCGCTTGACGGATTTGCTGACGGCTTCGTCTGGGTGAAGAGCTTCTCCATGCTTCATCGGCAGCACTCTTGGCTGATTCACCGTGTTGTGACTTCTTTGCTGGACAGTGGAAAGTCGCGGTCTTGGTTAGACAGTGCTCGAGGTCTTTCCGATTGAACAATTTCATTGGTGATTGCACAGTCGTTGGCGCGCCAGGGAATAGACTAGACGCTTAGCGCCTCGTGCGTGGTTGTTTGGCAGACTCGTCTGCTCGACGGCATCCGTGCACACTGACAGTCACATCTCTGATTGACAGCGGTCGACTAAGGGATGTGGCGTGAGGAGGAGGTGAATCACCAATGCCGACGAAGCATTGGACCGGTGCATGCTTGAGTGGCAATTACCGTAGTACGTATGTGTCGACGTATGGGGTTGCAATCGTGGATACGCGATACCGGCGATGTGTCAAACGCACATTGAATTGCCGCTAGAAAACGATGAATGGAACCAACTTTGGCGGGCAGTCGACTCATCTTGCACCGGAATTTGAAACACCCGATTCACTAAGTTAAGACGAGAACCAGCGTAGCAATGCTTTGTTAGTCATGCCATATGATTCACCTATCATCTGACTTCAATGTCATGCCGCCATGACAAATCGCCTTGCAGATTGACGTCAACGCGAGTCGTCTATAAAATTTCGCCATCGTAATATGAGCAACGCCGTTTCGCATCAAACGGTCTAAGGCATTCTCGCAAATCGTAGTCCTTTTCAGACTACTCTTCATAACTCTAAAATGTTCGACAAAGCAGTTAGGGCACTCTTCGTCGCGTTGGCTCTAACTCAAGGTGGTTTACAGCAGTTAGTTGGGAAATCACACACAGGTAGATTTAGGAAAGAGGTACGTACAGAGTGCGCTGCGCGGACGCTTCACTTCGATTCGAAGCCTTTGATGCGTCAAAGATGTTGAAATCTGCACGTACCGAACGATGAATCGAATCGAACTGTGGTGTGCCGCCGACTCAGCCTCTCAAAGGCCGCTCAGTCACGCTGACGACGCTCGAACCACTCACAAAGAACAAGACGTACACAGGCTCAGGACTTTGTTAGTCAGACTAAGGTTCACCAAACAACCGACCGTCGTGTCATACAAACATGATAAATCGCTAAGAGGAGAGCAGCCGCTTGACGTCAGTGCAGACTGCCCATAAATTTCGCCACCAAAGAGCGAGCTTCTCAAACTGCCTAAAACTTCACTCGGCCGTAATTCTTTCGACATACATACTCGCTCCAGTGCTCCCACAGAATGCTCCGAACAGCCGTTAGAGTGCTTTTCGTCGCCCTCGTCCTAACTCAAGGTTGTTCCTCTGCCATAACGTTGCGTCGCTTGTAAATTTGTATCTCATTTTGTCACATTCATTTAGTTAATATCCTCGCAACGAGAGTTTTTCTGCGCATCTCAGTGTAATTTCTCCAATGAACACAATCCGAAACCATTGACTATTTATAAATTCAAACCGTACCTAGAAATCGGCCTGCTAAAGTTGCAGCAGTGTCGTCAACGAGGAAGGTCCCCATCGCACTAATCGTCGACCATCGCAAGTGGGAACAGTTCAGTCAGACCTATGGGGAAGAAGAGGCGGAGGCCAAAATAGAGCAGTACTCTAATGCCATCGTGGAGGCCGCCAACGCCCTCTTCTATCAGGCAGAGATCGACCTCCTTGTCGCCAGGTGATCGAGTGGATGATAGACGCCAAAATTAGACATTGAAATATAGGTTTTGCTTTGATTTCAACATGAGTTGTCAGTCTCTGTAGCGTATTCGAGTTGCCAGTTCAGCATCCAGCCTAGTCCTGAACGGAAGTCTGTTTCTTTGTTGTTTGAACCTTTGTCTTTGTTATCACACAACTAAAATTGGGCTTGTACTTTGCAGGAAGTTTGTGTGGAAGGAGGACCCTCAACTCTACAATGGCACTTGGAACGCCAGCGAAATTCTCGACGCCTTGTCAAAGTCCGATTTCGCCCCTCCAAAACTGGGCGACGTTACGCACACTGTTCTGATCACGCGAAGTCCACCCGATGAAGAGTTCTCTCCGCTCCTTCCAACAAACACGACCGGTTAGCCTCAAACGGGCATCTCTACCGTAATCCTCAGATAAACTCTTCTCATAGTAAGACCCCTTCCACAACGTTAATCGTTCAACAAACGCTTCTTCAATACCCCTTCCAACAAACGAACCAAGCGGCTAACACCCCTATAATTTCCCCCTCGCTCTCTCACCCCCTCGCCCCACCCCCCCCCCCCCCCCCCTCTTAAACATCTCTCTTCCCTCCCTCCCCCTTCACCAGCCACCAGCACCCCCCCCCCCTCCTCATCTCTTTGACTCCAACCCTCCCCCAACCTAAAATTCCTGATAACCACTATTCCGTTGTCAGGCGCGGCGCTTCGCAACACCGTGTGCCGAGACAAGGCGCATTCCATTTCCGTCGTCAAAGATCCTTCGACCAAAGTGGCCTCGACGACACACAACGCCACGACCAACCTCACAATGGAGTCGTATGAGGTCGCTTATGCTGCCAGCGTCATGGCTCACTGGGTGAGTTCAGATGTTCAGAGTTCAGATGTTCAGAGTTCAGATGTTCTCATTCCCACACCAAATCCGTTGCCGATTCGAGATTATGGTATGGCGCCCGCTCAAGCGCCAATTATCGCAATTCGCACTTCCATTCTCACTGTATACCAGTACCGACATAGATCTTGCAAAATTGGAGCTTATTCACTCATGTATAGATTGGGCGGAGCTTTGGACTGGTGGACGACCAGGAAACTTCTCATTGCAACGACTCAGCCGAATATATCATGACCGACCAGGCAAGGGCATTTTGTCTGTGTTTGTCAAGCTCGCGAAATGAAGCTCCGAATCTGCTGTGTTTACGCAAATTCTAACTTGCATTAATTCTATTCTTGAGACACGGTGGTGCTGTCAATTTGCATGTTTTACCGGTGCATTGGCCGCAGACAAGCACCACAACTGATCTTTTAGGGACTGTGGCCGCAGGGCGCCCGCTCTTGGTCCCACTGTTCCCTAGCTCAGATGAAGAAGTCGCTTGAGACAAACCTGGATTCTGAGACTCACCCTTTCTGCTTTGTGCCCGGCCTGTCCTTCACCCTTCGGATCGCCTTGATTATCGACAACTACAACTGGAGGAAATACGAAGGTTATTATGGAGAAAACGCAACCGTTGAAATGGACAAGTTTATCGAGCTCATTGAGAAAACGCTTTGGGACAGTTTTCAATTGTTCGACCCCAAGATCAACCTTGTGGTTGCCAAGTAGGTTTCGTATGCATACGGTAACTTGGTGGGGTGGGGGGTGGGGGGGGGGGGTGGAGGGGGGGTGGAGGGTGAGAGGGGGGGGGGTGGAGGGGGGAGGGGGGTTGGGGGGGGGGGGGGGGGAGGGGGGGAGGGGGTTGGGGGGGGGAGGGGGGGTCTGGGCGCCAACCCCACCCCCCCCCCCCCAAGCCGGAGGTGTGCCCCCGTGCCCCCCCCCCCCCCCCCACCCCACCCCCACTGAAAGACACTCCCACAGGAATTTCAAAATAATATTTCACCTGCAACGCTTAAAATAGGCAAATATTTGCCAGCGGCGCATGAAATTGGCTAAATTTTGCCTGTAACACTATACTTCAGACGGTTTGGACCAAAATTAAGCGATTTTCTGCACTCTTTGGTATGTTTTTTAAAAACTGTTGCATTTGTTCGCACTTTTTTGGCAAAATATTTAGGTCGTTTGGGACCTCCCTCTTGTGGCCCTGGATAACCTTCCTTTCCTTGGCGTCTACACGTATGGTCATGTGTGCACATTCTCTAGATCATGTGATGTTGATCATGTGATCATGTGATGTGATCATCTAGATGTGATCAGCTAGATCATGTGATGATGTGATGGGGGCGTTGAGTGAGGGTGGCGACGACGACAACAATTTTTAGGAAATTTATCTGGAAGACAGAGCAACCCTTCATCAACTCGACCATGGACGACTATTTGTACGCTCTTGCTGACTCTGACTTTTCCCCGGCCGCGCTGGAGGGCGTGGCGCACACTGCGCTGATCAGCGGCTACCGTTCTTTCGAGGGGACGCGTCGTCCACAGCCCCCTTATGGCATCACAGTGAGGGGAGACATGTGCGAGCGGCCGACCTACTCGGTGTCCGTCACACGCGACTACTATTTCACGGGGACGGGCTACAGGAGACGTCCGAGACCGAGGCACGGAGAGAACCTCTCAACGGCGCGCACAGTGCTCCACGAGGTAGGTTGTGTCCCACAACAATTCATTTTGAACTCATAGTATGGCATAGCACTACAGATTATTATTGTAGTATAGTATAGTATAGTAGGTAGAGGTTATGTAGTGGGTGATGGGTGATGAGGAGAGAGGGAGAGGATGTGGACTCAGTGCACTGCAGGTGCTGTCGGTTGTTGTGGTGTTGTCGTGCATGCTGTGCTGTGTCTGGCTGCCCCCGGGCCCGGTGCCGTAATGATGCTGGGGCTTGGGTTTGTGGTGTTGGGTTTTCCTGTGGTGCTTCGTTAGATCTATGTATTGCTTGTGCCCCGCGCGGTGCGTGCTGGGTTCGGGAGGCGCGTGCCCGTGTGCCTGCAAATAACTGGACGCCCCGGTGTGCCTGGGGTTAGCCGGGTTAGCCCGGATGGGTCTAGATAGATCTGACCCGTGTGCTCTGTGCCCCTCCCATTTGCTGTCTTGCCCGCGCGGCGTGCGTGCCCGCAAGGATGGGCGTTGGGCTTGGCCCTGGCTTTCGGTTTGGCGTGGGAGATCTCAGGTAGTTCTACAGGTGCCTCCGCCGGGCCCTCCCGTGCCCGCATTATGCCCCGAGCCGGTCCCTCCCAGTAGATAGTTGGGTTTACGCGGGTTGCCTGTGGGGTTTGCGCATAGCGCCTCGTAGACATCCTGGTGCGCTGGGGAGGTTGACGCGTGAGGCGGCCGCTGCCGTGCCTGCAGGGCCTGCGGAGCCTGCGTGGACTCTCTCGAGGCCCACTCCGCAGACACCGCAGTCACCGGTGAGACCGTATGCGCGTTGGCGTGAGTCCGTCGTGAGTAATGCCGTCCGTGTCGTTGTGTTACTGTCCGGCTGCAGTCGCGATATACTTTGGAATTGTCGTTGTCTTGGTCGTAGTGCAAGCGCAGAGGCGCAACCCGCGTGTTCGGCTGGTTGCGCGTTGATCGTCCGAGCTCGCACCACTGGCGCGAGCGCGAGCGCTCTCACAGCCAACCGGCCAACCGGCCGGAGGACGGCTCCGCCACTTGTAATATAGATAGCATGGCATCCTGCAAATGCATTGTAGTGTTGTACTACAATACAAATTGGAATATACGAGTACCAGAAACGACCGAAATTTACGCTTGTCTAAATAAATATTTTTGAAAATATTCAGTACAACACAGCGCGTCCGCAGCGACATAGGTACTATACACTGGCCGCGCTGGGGCGCGGCGAAAAAATAGTTACCGTAATCATTTCCATGCGGTTAAGTCAAGATGACTGAACTGTTCAAGTATCAGAGGCAACGGTTAATAACTGAACGCTGTTATGGAACGAAAACTGGGTATACTTACCTACCTGTACTTACCAATTTTTCAAAAGTTAGAAATTGCCATCACTATTGAATACTGAACAGAAGACACTCAACGAGTGCGCACAGTACCTACTCTTGCCTCAGAAATTAGAAAGTACAGTACAGCTCAGTGCATTGTATTCGAGTACTTCTACTTGTAAGAGTTGTAATATTACTTACTCAGCACAGTGCGGTGCGGGAGGAGGTACATATGTACAGTACCTACATATGTACATACACCTAGTGGCGTTAGATTTGAGGATTATAATGCTCCTATGCCAGAGCATGCGCCCTGTCTATTAACTCGAGGCGTGTTGAATCAACTCCATCAATCATCCAACACAGATTGGGCACAGCTTCGGCCTGGCGCACGACAACGTGATCCCAGCCTGTATTCGACATCCATATCGCGTCAATTATCTCATGTGGGCAGGTGAGTCCACCGTCCGCCTATTTATCAGCCAAAACTTGAAAATAATGCCCTTTAATCCGCACAATGTTAACCCCCCCCCCCCCCCCAGACATATGTTTCTACATTGAGACAATTGGGCATCCTTTAGCTAAAATTCCGTTTCAGCTCTTAGCTTCAGTTACTGCAGATGAAACTCCTACAGGTGCAATGGCACAACTGAAACGGGAGCCAAACAGGGAACTCGGAATGCATCATAATTTTCACCGATACAGCGACATAGGTACTATACACTGGCCGCGCTGGGGCGCGGCGAAAAAATAGTTACCGTAATCATTTCCATGCGGTTAAGTCAAGATGACTGAACTGTTCAAGTATCAGAGGCAACGGTTAATAACTGAACGCTGTTATGGAACGAAAACTGGGTATACTTTCCCTACCTGTACTTACCAATTTTCAAAAAGTTAGAAATTGCCATCACTATTGAATACTGAACAGAAGACACTCAACGAGTGCGCACAGTACCTACTCTTGCCTCAGAAATTAGAAAGTTCAGTACAGCTTAGTGCATTGTATTCGAGTACTTCTACTTGTAAGAGTTCTAATATTACTTACTCAGCACAGTGCGGTGAGAGGAGGTACATATGTACAGTACCTACATATGTACATACACCTAGTGGCGTTAGTTTTGAGGATTATAATGCTCCTATGCCAGAGCATGCGCCCTGTCTATTAACTCGAGGCGTGTTGGAATCGACTTCATCAATCATCCAACACAGATTGGGCACAGCTTCGGCCTGGCGCACGACAACGTGATCCCAGCCTGTATTCGACATCCATATCACGTCAATTATCTCATGTGGGCAGGTGAGTCCACCGTCCACCTATTTATCAGCCAAAACTTGAAAATAATGCCCTTTAATCCGCAAAATGTTAACCCCCCCCCCCCCCCCAGACATATGCTTGGACATTTTGAGGAGCGTTGGCATCCGGTAGCTAAAATTCATTAGGCTCTGAGCTTCAGTTACTGCAGATGAAACTCCTAAGGTGCAATGGCACAACTGAAACGGGAGCCGAACAAACTCGAATTTGGTGCATAATTTTCACCGATCACGCAAAACCGGCCATTTCGTTAGTCACGCTGGTGGGGGGGTTTGGTTATTTGTTCAGTTACGTATGCTGCTGAATTCTT